>VWPV01019470.1:59962-131918 GCA_013389885.1 Geococcyx californianus
GGGCTGAGGTTCACGGCCGCTGCTATTTTTATTGAAGCAGTTTGCCCACCCCTGGGTGATTTGTGCTATCAAAATCATTTCTGTGTTGGCAACAGCCTGCAGTGTCAGGAGCACAGGAGAATGATTTCACTGCAGCACCAAGCCAGGGGAGAATCTGGTTTGTGAAGGAGCAAGCTCTGACTCGAAAACAAACAGTTTAAGAGCTCACAAATACGGGTTTGATGAAGTAATTCCTTTTTCCTGAAATGCTGCAGTGTTACAGCCCAGGGCCACTTCTTTTGTGCCTTTAGGTTCCAGCGTTGAGAAGAGGGGGCTGAGGGCGACTCGCCCTGGGGATGCAAAACAGGTAGCAGAAAGGGAATAACTTTTACTGTCATTCTTCACACAAGTTCACTGTAATTTTTTTTTATTTTAATAAGTGAAAGAATGGCATAAAATGCAACCCTTTACATATCTGAGACTCCTGCAACAGAACCTCATCTATGATAAAGTCTTTTATGGCCTGAGAAATAAATAACAGACCACCTATAAATGAATGTATGCTTAAAGAGGATGGATGAAAGCAATATAAAGCAGCAGAGAACTCATGGAAAATGTGTCTCCTGCAATTAGTTTCTCCTGAGGCAGCACCAGCAAATGGAAAGACCTGGATATTGCTGGAAATAGGGATTTTATTTAGGAATTCAAGCAATTGACTTGTGCTGAAAGGAACAAAACTCCTCTGTAATCCGGTGATGATGATGCATAAATTATCTGTGCCCTACAGAGCATTTGAAAAACAAAACCTGACTTCTTTTGGTTGATTTCACTTTTTCTGGTGCTGCAAACACAAGTGTCAACTTACATGAAGCGGAAAAGGTGTTTAGTGGTCAGGAAACACGTTCCTTCTAGTGCACAGGGAATGCAGCTCTTAGGTAGAAATAACCCATCGAAAAAAAGCTTCATGATTTATTATTCTGATTTACAAGCACGACAACTGTTACCCTTTATAAAAACCATCACTTTTAGATCATTGCAGAAACCTATAAACACCAAGGCACAAAAAGCAAAGTTTTGCTATCTTGCAACAGCAAAATAAATCAAAAAGTCAGTAAAAAAAATAAAAAAAGCCCTATATACCCATTCCTGTTCCTGAAAAGCTGCGGGCAAGTGCTGCGCTTACGCTGTGTCTGAGAGAACGTAGCACGGCCACCCTCAGCTCGGTGACTCTAGCCCTGGCAGCACTGTGTGTCACTAAAACACAGAGGGCCTCAGGAGTTTTAATCACCACGGTGCTTAAAGCAGCGATGGCAGAGAGCAGCTCCCTGCGGTGCCGCACGGCTGAGCCACCGCACACGGCTGAGAGCAGCCTGCAGAACACCACAGCCTGCGCAAGCAGAGGGCAGCTGCGTCGAAGAGGTAGCAGGGGTGTCTCTAAAGTAACACGGAGTGCAAAACTCAGGAAGTCCTACTGCGAGGAACCAAGCAGCTCAAGGGCTTCCACAGGCATCTGTCAGAAATAGTCAAGATGAGAAGCCTCGGGGTCAGGGGGCGGAAGGAGATCAGTTCCCTCTTAGTTCTATTTTTCTACCCTTTTTCTTCACTAGGGTATATGGAAATTCTTCACTACCACTAAACACAGTCATGTACGTACTGGAGAGGGACTATTTTTTTAATAAATATTCCAAGAAACTTTATGTTAACATTTTTAGGATTATGAAATAGTAATATAAAAGACATATGTCCACTTTACAAGTTATACGTGCTGTCAGTACCTTAGGTATTGAAGAATTTGATCATAAAATAATGAAAAATGAATAAATCTGACCATTAAAGAAACCAGCTTTGATTTCTTGACAGTTACAATCAACTATCCAAAGGCAACATAACATAATTGTGAACAAAACAATAAAACAGGTAGCATTCACCATAAGTTTTCTTCATTGATTTTTGCAGAGTTCACGGATCTCTTGTAAATTAACAGCAAATGTATCTTGACAGAGCCACGCGTCCTCAACAATCTCACTTTTGTGGATGAAGTAGAATTAAAGTAGCTGAAATCTCCTGGAAAAACACAATGTGAAGCTTCAGGCCCAGTTCAAGAAGACGGGGAGGGACAGTCACTTCACTTTATTGAGACACATTCCTTCTCTGCTGTTAAAGCAGCTGCTGAGTGCGAAAGCCAGCGCGTGCACCAGACAAGCTGCAGTGTCACAGAGGGCTGGAAGAAACTTTTCTTTTAACAGGTCACGTTTGCATTACATTAACAGCAGTCACTCATCATAGCCCAGCTAATATTATCTGGGAGCATGTCAGAGCTACTATAACACAACAAACATTTAGGATGTGATGGGAATACACTAAACACACAATAAACTATTCCAAGTACACAAACAGTGGGGGCAGTTTTCTGGCTCAATCCAAACTAACAAAAAAATAAGGAACTGAGCAAAAATTTTGTTTAAAAAGCAACACATTTGGTTTATCGACTCCACAGCAAATATGTTCTTAGTTTTAAATCATTGAGTATATCAAACTATTCGCTCCTCTCTTAATGTTTTGCTCTCAGAGAGTGGTTAATTCCCACAAAACTACAAGAGTCGTCTACAAAACTCTGTTACGAAGCCGTTCCCACTGAAGTGCACAAATACAGCCTGATTTGTAAGCAGCAAGGGAAGTAGAGAAGTAGTAGAGAAGCTGCAAAAAGCTCTGATCTCTTAGGAGCTGCTGAGTTTATTCAAATTATATTTCATAAATATGTGGCAGGAAGAACATAGGTGGTTTCTTTGACCCTGGCTGAACTGAGGACCCAGGTGTTTCTGATAACAGCAGAATCCTTTTGTCCTTATAACATTTCTCCTCTCCTGCTTCAAAATCTGGTTTCTCACTAAACATTTGCCTTGAAATCTCTCCCAAAGGTGCAGTCCAGTACCATCCTCCACGACAGCAGCTGTGAGGTAGCGTGCGGAGCGTCAGCTGTATTACTGCAGGGTACAACTTTCCCAAACTCTGCTGTCTGACCTCTTAAAGAAAAGTCAAAGTCCACTGGTTTCTTGAGAGGGTCTCCATTAGCTTTCCTTGCTGCATTAGGCCATGGGGAGGTAAAAACCAATTTCTCATTGCAGTGACAACAGGAATGAGAACAGTAGAGTTCCATTTGAGGAGACAGCTTGGTTTTTAACACAAAATTATCTCAATGAAAGATGAACAATGGAGAGAGAGAACAAACAAATGGTGAGAGAGAACAGACAGATATTGGACTGCATTACCACAGCGGCTCTCAAGTTGAAGCTACTAACAGTTGCACTATTAGAACAGAAAGGAGAGAAGAAAAAGGCTGATTATATTTTTTAAAAAGGGAATGTGATAGAAGATACACCCACAAAGGACTGAAAGCCAGAAGCCTGCAAATCCTTATTTCTTACAGTGAACAAACACTTAGGTAAAGGTAATCACGGTCTGATTGACTNAAAAGCAAGATGAGTAAGTGACGGAGCACTGAACTCCTACAGATGAATTACAGACCTCTGGAAAAGAGACGAGAGATGTGGTCATACAGACAGCCCAGAAGAGTCAAGCTCCACACCCAGGACTGGAAGTGTCTGTCACCTACAGTGCATGAGTGTAGACATCAGTAGAGATTAGTAAGCATTAAGGAGAATTTCGTGTGATTTTTAAAGTTAACAAAGCATGCAGAGTTCATGACCAGATTAATGTTTTATGGTGAGAGATCTAGTTCAGCAGCACAGGACGTCGTAATTTGCCCTTAATTTCTCTGTCACAATGCTGCATTAAAAATCCCGTGCTAGGCATCCAGCAGGATTATAATTTGCAGTGCTCAATTTCACCCATCATATATAAATGCATGTGTTGTCTTGTGGAGAATATTCTGAATTCAGAGCAGCACTAGTCAAACTACACAGGGTGCTGGGTAAACGCTCAGGGCAGCGGAGTTGAAAAAGTGTCAATAATGGCACACTGCAGCCACAATTAACATTGGGTTCACTGAGATGAACACAATGAACTTGGGTTCACTGAGATGCTACTCGAACATGGAGAACAGTAAGTCGTGTGAAAGAGGTCCATAGCTGATGCCAATGTGACCTAATTCTGAAAATAGCCCAAGCAGAATAACAGTTTAATGTCCAATGTCCTAACTTAATGGCTAAATTGTGGTTAAACTCCAAACTCCTCCTCTGCAGGTATGAATTGCTGGTCTTCAAGTGTGCTTCTAACAGCTTAGCATCCGCAAATCACCCACACACAGTTCAGAGTGCTGAAAGTGCTGCCCCCCCTCCACCCCTTGAAAAATGATAACTGAACACCTGAGCCTTAGTTAGAGTAGTCAGGCATGAAGGGAAAGGGAGAAACGTGGATAAAATTAGACCACACTTTAGTTTCACAGACGGAAATTAATTCTCTTTTTTAGAGTTCACGAAGCCTTTGACAGCACTCTGTGAGCACACAGCTCTTTAAGAGAAAGAGACTCTTCAGAATGGAAAAATAGATGCACGAACAAGTTCTGATCACACCTGTCTGAGACCTGCCCAGGCTCCCGGAAAACCGCCTGTGTCCAGCGACCACGTTCTCACAGCTCACCTTGGCACCAGTCAGCACCCACGACGGAGAAGGGAAGAGCCATTTCTCCCAGCTTTTCATGCAGCCGCAGACCCACAACGCTCTGACTGCAGAACTGGGGCTGCCCCAGTGGCCTGGGAGGGCCAAGACGCCCCGTGAGGTGTGGCGGGCGCCAGCTGGCCAAGTCCAGCAGATGCACCGTCTGCAGGGAGGCCAGAAAGTGCCTGCAGAACAGTCAGTTCACAGCTAACAAAATATCCAGCCCCCTGTGCCCCTCGACGCCTTCCTTCACTGCCCTTTCCTTGTTCTTGCCATTCGTGGTAAACCCCACTTCGGACTCTGACCGGCACAAAGATCCAGGAAGAGCTCAAAAAGGATGGGGCAAGGTTTCCCTGAGCAGCACAGAGGATGCTGGCACTGAGCAGGAGGCTGCCAGGACGGAAAAAGGAGGTTTAATCCCCCTTTATCGCCAGACCCTTGGGAACTACCCTGGGCTCCTACCTCCTTCCTCCCCCACCGTCTTGGCAGCCCCCTCTGTGCTGTCAGGGACGAGCAAACCCTCCATTAGTCAGAGGCAGAACACTCGGAAGCGCTTGCTGCGGATTTATTCGGTATAGCTTGTAACCATATTTTGAAATGAGAGATCAGTGGCACTGTATATACACCATTATTTTTTATATGAAACAGATTCATTTTCACACTTGGCATGCAATTAAACACCAGAGTCAAGAAGAAGCACAATTTCTAGAGGCCAGCATATTTTATGCTGGGAGAAGACTGCCCAGTTATCCCCTAATTACAGGCAATAGAGACGGCAGCAAGGCACACACAGCGCGCAAGAGTTTGATTGAAGCGAACGCTGTGGCCAACAAACCAAATGCCTAAAACTGTAAATATTACCTAAGTTAAACATATGAAAAAAGAAATGCAGAAAACATCTGACAAGTCCTTGAACAATATTTCAGCTTCTCATGGCTTGAAATTGTTTTCTCATGTTGTGACTGTTACTTGCTCTAAAGTGATTCTCATGTGAGGGCAAACTCAGCGTAACCTTTCCCACACGCCTGCTCTGCAGCACGTACGTGGCTTAAAGAGAAACTTCCACGCTCTGCGACGCTCACCAGAGCAAAGGCATTATCTGCAAATTTCCTTCACCTTCTTCATGCTTCTCTTCATGAGTGCCCTCAGAGGTGCTAATTACACTCACGAGCTGCGTTCACGAACGAGCTGCTTCCGACCGCAAGCGCGTTTTGTCTGCTCAGCTGAGTTTTCACAGACAACTGCAGGAACAGGGGCTGCATTTCACTCCTGGGATACATCTACACAATGAGAGGGACCTTTGCTTTTCTGCCCTTCCTCCACCAAGCCAGGCAGGAGGCAGCTGTAGCCCAAAAGTCATACGGCTCTGTAAGCCCAGGACTGCGCCGGGAGAAGTCTGCCACACGCTCACTGCCATTCCTGAGCAGCCCAGGCTGCGGGAAAGCACGGTCGCATCCCTTGAGCCTAACACACGGCAGAAGCAGAAGGGATTTCTCAAGGTCCCTACCTACGCCGGGCACTGAAGTGCATCCCTCCTGGGAGTGCTCAGCCTGCTCCCTGCACTGGAGCCCACGAGACTGGTCGGGCAATATTCATTCACCTTTTTTTCTATGCTCTGGAACAGCTTCCCAGCACAGGTGTACACTGCAGATACATTACCTTCCCAACCCACAACGCTTTTTTCTCTCACTTTTGCATAGGGTGTGCAAAGTGATGGGGAAATGCTCCCCCCTCACCCTTAAGACTCACGCTTCCCACTGAGACAATCTGGCCGTTGGCTTGGATTCTCCAGGGCTTATGGAAATCTTCTGAACTCTCTCCTATTCTGAATTTATTCCTCCCAACATAATCAGAGTCTTTCTATCCCCACTTCTTATCCACCCTGTGCCCGTCCGTCCATGCTCCCCCCTCCCCCAGCTCTGAAAGCAGCTCCTTCCCTCGAGCTTCCAAGAGCTCCCTTGTCCAAGCTATATTTTATCAAGGGAGTCTCAGTTTTGGCATGTTCTCTTCTGGGCTCATCTGGCTGCTGCCTTCCAATCCCATGCATTCCGCAGGTCAAAGGTATACCCCGAAATGTACTTCCCTCCCTCTAACCCAAGGGAAGCATTGGAAATTGTCAGATTTGAGGACAGCAGCTGGATCAGCGAAGACAGCCAAGACTGTAGAGTCCACATGATTAATTTCAGGGAGGTACTTATTGAAATCATGTTAGCTTTATAAAAAAAAGATGGGGGAAGAGAGTTCAAAATTTGGGCTGAGGTTCACGGCCGCTGCTATTTTTATTGAAGCAGTTTGCCCACCCCTGGGTGATTTGTGCTATCAAAATCATTTCTGTGTTGGCAACAGCCTGCAGTGTCAGGAGCACAGGAGAATGATTTCACTGCAGCACCAAGCCAGGGGAGAATCTGGTTTGTGAAGGAGCAAGCTCTGACTCGAAAACAAACAGTTTAAGAGCTCACAAATACGGGTTTGATGAAGTAATTCCTTTTTCCTGAAATGCTGCAGTGTTACAGCCCAGGGCCACTTCTTTTGTGCCTTTAGGTTCCAGCGTTGAGAAGAGGGGGCTGAGGGCGACTCGCCCTGGGGATGCAAAACAGGTAGCAGAAAGGGAATAACTTTTACTGTCATTCTTCACACAAGTTCACTGTAATTTTTTTTTATTTTAATAAGTGAAAGAATGGCATAAAATGCAACCCTTTACATATCTGAGACTCCTGCAACAGAAACTCATCTATGATAAAGTCTTTTATGGCCTGAGAAATAAATAACAGACCACCTATAAATGAATGTATGCTTAAAGAGGATGGATGAAAGCAATATAAAGCAGCAGAGAACTCATGGAAAATGTGTCTCCTGCAATTAGTTTCTCCTGAGGCAGCACCAGCAAATGGAAAGACCTGGATATTGCTGGAAATAGGGATTTTATTTAGGAATTCAAGCAATTGACTTGTGCTGAAAGGAACAAAACTCCTCTGTAATCCGGTGATGATGATGCATAAATTATCTGTGCCCTACAGAGCATTTGAAAAACAAAACCTGACTTCTTTTGGTTGATTTCACTTTTTCTGGTGCTGCAAACACAAGTGTCAACTTACATGAAGCGGAAAAGGTGTTTAGTGGTCAGGAAACACGTTCCTTCTAGTGCACAGGGAATGCAGCTCTTAGGTAGAAATAACCCATCGAAAAAAAGCTTCATGATTTATTATTCTGATTTACAAGCACGACAACTGTTACCCTTTATAAAAACCATCACTTTTAGATCATTGCAGAAACCTATAAACACCAAGGCACAAAAAGCAAAGTTTTGCTATCTTGCAACAGCAAAATAAATCAAAAAGTCAGTAAAAAAAATAAAAAAAGCCCTATATACCCATTCCTGTTCCTGAAAAGCTGCGGGCAAGTGCTGCGCTTACGCTGTGTCTGAGAGAACGTAGCACGGCCACCCTCAGCTCGGTGACTCTAGCCCTGGCAGCACTGTGTGTCACTAAAACACAGAGGGCCTCAGGAGTTTTAATCACCACGGTGCTTAAAGCAGCGATGGCAGAGAGCAGCTCCCTGCGGTGCCGCACGGCTGAGCCACCGCACACGGCTGAGAGCAGCCTGCAGAACACCACAGCCTGCGCAAGCAGAGGGCAGCTGCGTCGAAGAGGTAGCAGGGGTGTCTCTAAAGTAACACGGAGTGCAAAACTCAGGAAGTCCTACTGCGAGGAACCAAGCAGCTCAAGGGCTTCCACAGGCATCTGTCAGAAATAGTCAAGATGAGAAGCCTCGGGGTCAGGGGGCGGAAGGAGATCAGTTCCCTCTTAGTTCTATTTTTCTACCCTTTTTCTTCACTAGGGTATATGGAAATTCTTCACTACCACTAAACACAGTCATGTACGTACTGGAGAGGGACTATTTTTTCAATAAATATTCCAAGAAACTTTATGTTAACATTTTTAGGATTATGAAATAGTAATATAAAAGACATATGTCCACTTTACAAGTTATACGTGCTGTCAGTACCTTAGGTATTGAAGAATTTGATCATAAAATAATGAAAAATGAATAAATCTGACCATTAAAGAAACCAGCTTTGATTTCTTGACAGTTACAATCAACTATCCAAAGGCAACATAACATAATTGTGAACAAAACAATAAAACAGGTAGCATTCACCATAAGTTTTCTTCATTGATTTTTGCAGAGTTCACGGATCTCTTGTAAATTAACAGCAAATGTATCTTGACAGAGCCACGCGTCCTCAACAATCTCACTTTTGTGGATGAAGTAGAATTAAAGTAGCTGAAATCTCCTGGAAAAACACAATGTGAAGCTTCAGGCCCAGTTCAAGAAGACGGGGAGGGACAGTCACTTCACTTTATTGAGACACATTCCTTCTCTGCTGTTAAAGCAGCTGCTGAGTGCGAAAGCCAGCGCGTGCACCAGACAAGCTGCAGTGTCACAGAGGGCTGGAAGAAACTTTTCTTTTAACAGGTCACGTTTGCATTACATTAACAGCAGTCACTCATCATAGCCCAGCTAATATTATCTGGGAGCATGTCAGAGCTACTATAACACAACAAACATTTAGGATGTGATGGGAATACACTAAACACACAATAAACTATTCCAAGTACACAAACAGTGGGGGCAGTTTTCTGGCTCAATCCAAACTAACAAAAAAATAAGGAACTGAGCAAAAATTTTGTTTAAAAAGCAACACATTTGGTTTATCGACTCCACAGCAAATATGTTCTTAGTTTTAAATCATTGAGTATATCAAACTATTCGCTCCTCTCTTAATGTTCTGCTCTCAGAGAGTGGTTAATTCCCACAAAACTACAAGAGTCGTCTACAAAACTCTGTTACGAAGCCGTTCCCACTGAAGTGCACAAATACAGCCTGATTTGTAAGCAGCAAGGGAAGTAGAGAAGTAGTAGAGAAGCTGCAAAAAGCTCTGATCTCTTAGGAGCTGCTGAATTTATTCAAATTATATTTCATAAATATGTGGCAGGAAGAACATAGGTGGTTTCTTTGACCCTGGCTGAACTGAGGACCCAGGTGTTTCTGATAACAGCAGAATCCTTTTGTCCTTATAACATTTCTCCTCTCCTGCTTCAAAATCTGGTTTCTCACTAAACATTTGCCTTGAAATCTCTCCCAAAGGTGCAGTCCAGTACCATCCTCCACGACAGCAGCTGTGAGGTAGCGTGCGGAGCGTCAGCTGTATTACTGCAGGGTACAACTTTCCCAAACTCTGCTGTCTGACCTCTTAAAGAAAAGTCAAAGTCCACTGGTTTCTTGAGAGGGTCTCCATTAGCTTTCCTTGCTGCATTAGGCCATGGGGAGGTAAAAACCAATTTCTCATTGCAGTGACAACAGGAATGAGAACAGTAGAGTTCCATTTGAGGAGACAGCTTGGTTTTTAACACAAAATTATCTCAATGAAAGATGAACAATGGAGAGAGAGAACAAACAAATGGTGAGAGAGAACAGACAGATATTGGACTGCATTACCACAGCGGCTCTCAAGTTGAAGCTACTAACAGTTGCACTATTAGAACAGAAAGGAGAGAAGAAAAAGGCTGATTATATTTTTTAAAAAGGGAATGTGATAGAAGATACACCCACAAAGGACTGAAAGCCAGAAGCCTGCAAATCCTTATTTCTTACAGTGAACAAACACTTAGGTAAATGTAATCACGGTCTGATTGACTCTTCCCTGTACACTGCTTTTGTTATCTCCTCTTGCTCTTGCAAAGTTTGCTCGCCTCCCTTTCCCAGCAGCTGCTGCGAGGGACGAAATCAGCCTCTTCAGTCTTCTTCACTGTTTGCAGAAATTACGGCACTAGACACCACTCCATTCACAAATCGTGGCTCCACAATGACTACAATGATGTGAAGCCTGAGTAGCCCAACTGGTTTTAATTTACATCAGGTAACTGGATTTGCACTGGTGCCAATGGGAACAGTACCTGGCCAAAAGAGCCAAGCCATAAACAGGTGGGAAGAATTTTGGAGAGAGTTCATCACCGGGGATATGAGAAACGCACTCGTGAAAACAGTTTAGTCAGCAATCAGTCACCTCTAATTTTATATTTTTTAACCACAACAGGTTTATCCAAGAGCCCTACAGGCTTTAATCTGGGCACATTACACAACCCTGTCTACTACAGCATTAGCAGGCAGGTGTATTCAGGGACGCGCAAGCAGAGATCGCTCGCAATCTCTGAATCATGGCGATGTTTCTGCTGGCGCTTTGCTCTGCCACCTGTACACTCACCACTAAGTCAGAGTACACACTGGCCGTCCGATTGTACGAGTTCAGAAAATCAAAGCCAGGCAGACGATGGTGTGGGAGGCTGAGCATGAATTGTTGCAGGGCTCTGAGTAACGCTCCGGCAGGGAAACGCGCAGGAAGCTGTGCAGAGCCAGGAAGGACGCTGCCCCGGTGCTTCCTTTCTGCCACTTCAAAAATATCGACTAACAGACCTCTTAAAAAAACCCAGTGCTTTGGACAGATCCTGACATTAGTTCTTGGCCTTTGCCTCGTATTATCTTACCGAAAAATAGAAGGAAAGTACTGCAAGTAGTTAATAGCTTCTCCTAAACAGGATGCTGAGGACAGAGATTACAAGGCACTCTAGAAAAGACTTTGAAACATGCAAGCTGTGTATTTGTGGTCTGAGCATGAATGCAGTTTGTAAAAGTCCTTGTTACTGTTCTCTGAAAACACAACACGGTGTTTTCCCTTATTACTCCCTACCTAGACCCTCCACTCTCTCTCCACATACTGTTTTATAAGAAAACATTAAACAACAACAACAAAAACTCTTCACTGCTTATGCTATATGCAGGCCTTTGTCTTGCCTTTACTTTTGGAGCTCATAGAGGCTGTCTTACCACAAAGTCAAAGTCATTCTGAAATCCAGGTTTGAGACAGAGCCATCAAATCGATCTGACCTTGGGCAAGGTACTTGATCTCCCAGTGCTTTGATTAGTCATGTCATTAAAAAATGGGCAAAAAGCAACACCCCAATGAAATACAAATGCTTTGTCAGAGATTAAGCTATTTTCCTTAAATAGCGTACATAGAGATATGCACACAAAATGGTCTCACGCTTTCTTGCCTTGTTTTACTGCTTTCCTAAAATTCTGCACTGCTTCACATCTCTCCTTGTAGTATCAGAATATTAAACTTGTACACAAAGGCATATCTGATTCACAGCTGAAAAGCAGCCCTGATAAGATTTAGCTTTATGCAAAGTGCCCTCATAAGCCTCAGTAAGTCCTCACTGTAAGCTGCTGCAAGCAGGACTTAAAGTAGCAGGAAGCTTGGACTTAAGAAATGGCAGCTCTGTTATTGCTCCTCGTTTTAAAATTGATTGGTTTGACCTTTTACATTTGTCTTCTGCAGTCATTAATCAGTTCTGAGGTGAAAGCTGAAGTTACAACACGCTATGTCCTTTCGCTATTCATTTTTAGTTAAAACTCTAATCTTGCACTTTGTTTAATATTCCACACACCAAGCGTGGGGTGAAATGGTCCCCAGGAGCTTGACAGGCCATGCAGACCGAGTGCCCAGTGTTCATCGTTAAATCAACTAACAACAGCGCGCACCAAATGATATCATGTCTTAAGGCTTTGAAGGGTTTTCACTCCTACCTAACAGCTACTTCCAGAAAAAGCTTTAGGATTTATCAACACTATTCCAGCCACTCCATTCCCTGCAAAATTTCCGATAGAAAACCTCAAAATCCTCTTTCATAAATTCTTGAGTTATAGACTCTTTGATCAACATCAACTGTACCTTTCAAGGACTTTTGTAGATCCTGAGTGCCTTGGGAAATGCAATGTACATGTACCGAAAAGGCTACCAACGGCCATATGGAATGTAGTTTATTCTTGCCCACTTGCATCATCTGTCTCGCGCCTGTTTGAAATATCTCCGGGGGCCTGGCGCGAGACAGATGAAAATTCAGGAAATGGGTAGACAGGGGAACAGAGGCGCAGCTTTGAATGTTGAACTGCCACTCACATCAACAGGGCTTTGAGTCAAAAATGAGGACAGAAATGGATTATCACCTTTTATAAAGAGCGAAGTCTCTGACATGATTTAAAGCTTGCATCATAGTCACAATCAGGCCCCAGTCTGTGCAGGCTGCACTATCTGCAGGGCTGCACACAGAAGAAATCTAAGCAGACTTTAGGAATTTTAACAATATACAAAGCCTCCAGCATGACTTTCAGATTTGTTTTTCAACCAAAAGTTATCTAAAAGAATGAGCATTAAAACAGTTCAATGTTGATTAACCAGGTCTGACTGTAATTACGCTTATGAATAGAGAGAAAAATGCAAAACTTTATTAACTGTGGAAGGAATGTTAGGTCCTTAACTGCCCAGCAAGTTTGTGAAGACAAAGGAGATCAGTTTACAAGGGTTAAGTAAACATAATATTTTATATTACAGTTCAAATGAATCCAATTTCAACAAGACTGTGTAAGAGCCTAAAAATTGGTTTACCAGATTGAACATTTTTATGAACATTAAAACTCATTACATTGCTCTAAACTACAGCTACTGAACAGCCAGAGCCACATAAAGAAATCATTTGTTTCTTAGCCCTATGGCTGAATTGCTTCTGCCCTCCTTGCCATTCATGTCTAGTGGCTTCCCTGTATTTATTTTTACACGCCTACATGTTGTGCATTTTGTATTCCTTTAAGTTTCCAAGGTCGTGTCAAAACAAAATGCATTCCTGAGTGGGTCAGCATAGGAATGGCCACACCAGACAGTAACGTAATAACTTTCTACTGCAAATTTGAGAAAAGTAACCAGCTGTTGTGAAACACAAATTTCTGGTAAGGGAAGGAACATGAACACAGTGCTCTGAAAAATGCTGGTTTGGCAGCCGTAAGGTCTTTTATTTATCTATAGAATAGACATGCATTTATAGCCTCCTCATTCTGTTTCACCAATCACCGGCTCTGATGAGACTGCATACAAACCTGCCAATTAGCAGTAATTACGATAGCAATATTTCATTAATGAGTCTGAACCACTGAACACCCTTGGAGAGTAGAAGCACTTCTCAGATTTCCAGCACCCCAAAGAACTGGGCCACTGATAAGCACGTAGCCAGTGCTGATAGCTCACCATTTGAGGGAAAAGAAGCATTAGCTCAGTGAGATACAGTTATGGAGCATGAGACAAACAGAGTGGATCCTGGGCGCCTCCTGTAGGAAGCAGAACGGTTCCCCCACCCAACCACAACTACCTCTATACACACCACTTGTCAGGAGCTGTAAAACTCAAAACATCTTCCCGCAGCTCTTTCCCTTTCTGCACAGCTTACAAGCATGATCAGTACTCTTTGTCTCCCTCGGGCCGTTCCTGCTCTGCGGCCAGTCCACAGAAAGGTTTTCTTTACTGAAAGGGTGGTCAGGCACTGGCACAGCTGCCCGGGGAGGTGGTGGATTCACCATCCCTGGAGGGGTTTAACAGATGGGTGGGTGAGTTCCTTAGGGACAGGGTTTAGTGGGGAGACAGGCACGGGTGGACTTGGTGATCTCAGAGGTCTCTTCCAACCTTCTGATTCTCTGATTCTCTGGTTCTATAAAAGCCGAGGCAAGCCATTGACTCTGGTGAGAGCAGATGGGCCAAAGTCTGCCCCAAGGACTCACCAGCGGCAAGTCCGTTGAAGCCTGCATCAAGCAAAAAAAGTTGACCTTGGGTGTTTTGAGATAGTTTTTATGGCCAAATTACAGAGCAGATAAACTTTTAATGAATCACGTGAGCCAGGCACACTGGTCCAAGCCTAAAGCTGGTGGGTGAAGAAAATCAAGGAAACAAAAAGATATGGGTTATATCACACATTCAGCTACATCAGCTTGGATTCCACTGTCCCAGCAGCAGCTCTGAAAGCAGCTGTCCAGGGCCACAGCCAGTCCAGTGCAGTGATCTGTTCAAATGCACCCTGAGAGAAAAGCATCACCACTAGCACCTCCACACACCACGAAGGAGCCGTGTTTTATTGCACCTGAAATACAACACTTGGTGTCTCAGCACATGTAAGCAACAGATTTGTCAGGTGAGCCAAAAGAGATCCTCCCCTCAGGCAGGTGAGCAGAAATGAATATCAGGCTTGTCTCATCCAGGACTCACTGTTGCAGTTCTTACACTGAAAAGACACACAGTGAGAAGTGAATTAACAGACTGGCACCTGCATTAGCTATGTCAAACCCACCAAATTCATGGGCAGGACTGCCCATACCACTTAGCCAGAAAGGGAAACGCGTGGTTTCATTTCATGAGGAGCTGTAGCTCTTCCTTGCTCTCCTCAAGGCTCTGCTCAGGTCGGTGATGGGCAGATTGTGCACTTGCATGGCAAGAGCGGGGATGGGAAAGGGTCCAAAATCCAAAGAGGAGCTAGGGAGTAACCTGGTGACTGAAGGTCTGGTTTGACCAGGAAAAATGCAGCCTTCCCTGTAAGACGATGATGAGTTACAACAAGAGTGGGTGGGTTGGGTGGGGCGAGAGAGGGCTTGAGAGAATTGAACCCAAATAACTCCCACACTCCGAATAGATGGAGACTGGGAGCCATCCTTTCTGGAAAGCAGCATGTGTGCGAGTAGCAGAGAAAGACATTATTCCTGGAAGAGATGGGTGGGAGCTGCAATATTTGGACTCCAGTTTTCAATACCACCAAGCATAGAGCGTGTATGGGTCTGAGCGTGTGGACCTAACAGACCCATCTTAATTTCCTGAGAGTTGTAAAGGCAAACTTTTAGCAGCGTAAAACATAAAATATAATTTGGAAAACCTGTGTTGCTGGGGGAGGCAGAAAGGCATGCCTTAGCCTTCACAGAAAAAAAGCTGTTTTGGCAAGGGCAATAATTAATGAGCCAGCAGTCATTTAAGGTGGGTATAAATATTTGCATCTCAGAAACATTTGCCACCTTCTCCTTGCTCCCCTTCTCTCTGTCTGTTTTTTCCCTTCTCTACAGCCTCCTCTCTCACGCGCTCCTTTTTCTCTCCCCTCCTCTCCCTGCCTGCCTATCATCCTGCTCTAATTGTTTCCAGATTTGTGTGGGAGGTCAGGGCCCGGGAGTGCTGCTTCATGCCAAGTTTATAAACAGAGCAGTGTTTCCAGATGGCCACTGGCTCCAGCCTGGCTAGCAGGTTGATTGGGACCAGAATAACAACAGGTGGAGAACAGACAATGAATTCCTTGACACTTATTTTACTCCCTCTGCCTTTTCCCCCATTCCCTCCTCCCTGCAGCCACCGGGGCTACCACCAGCAGACCTTCACGCTCTTGAATCAGGGCAGGGAGTCAGGACACGGAGGAGGGAGAGAGGGGGAGGAATGATGAAAGAAAGCACAAATGACTTCCTTGACCAAAGAAATGGCAGAGTAGAAAAGGTGACGTGTGCTGCCAACTCCCTACCATCCACCGCTGTTAATTAAGGTGTCCTTCAGCCCCTGGTGAACCACACCTTTGGCTATGAAATACAGAGAATAAGCAGATACCTTGGACAAACAGAGACAATTATAAGACTGATTTAACAACGTTCCTCAGGCAATTGCATGCTCTCAGTTTTTGGCAAGGCAGCCTGGGCCACCAAGCCCACTGGCAGCGACAACACGTCTTCAGTGACAGCAGCTCCGTACTCTTTATTTTTCCAGACACAGCTAGCGTCCCTTAGGCTCCAGTTTGCTACCTCCCTCCCAGCCTCTTGCTGTTCTCAGTCTCCCTCGCCTCCTCTGACTGCTGCCTTTTTCCCCACTCTCCACATCAAACTCCCACTTTCCTCACTGAAAGGTGTTTATATAATAGAAATTGGGGGGGGGGGGAAGGGTAAAGAGGCTCTGCAAGGTAGTTCAGAGGTGCTTTTCTTTCTGTTTCCTTGCTTTCCACAGTGCATTTGGGAGAGCTGTTTGGCACAACTGCGTTACTCCGAGTGACTGGGCTTAGGGCAGATCAAAAGGTGTTCACGGATGACACAAAACTGCCGCACGTTCAGACTCGGAGAAGTCTCACTCCCTCTGAAGGAGAAAGAAGCGCAAATCAGAGCAGACAACAGCCTTCTTTGGGGGCCTATGGAAACATGAAGGCACACTTTATGTGCATCTGCAGAGTCCAGGCAGCCCCTACTGTCATATTCCTCCTGGAAATTCCTGAAAGGAAGGCGCATTCTGAGAGGGAACGGGAGAGAAAGAGCCGGAGGAGTGAAGCTAAACTTTAAATGCTTAGGCTGCTTCAAGCCCTGGTGACACTTTTAAGAAAGCACAAACAATAACCCACCAGGAGACGTTTGCAGCAGTGCATTCTGGTTCCGGTGGCTTCAATTGCCACCTTCTCTGTCCCCAGAGACACCACAAGGAAGCAGGAGCTGGATCTCAGTCCAGCTGTGTCGGGGTGGCGGTGGGTGCTGGGGCTGTTCCTTCTCCTTCCTGGATCTCCCAGGGATGTGCAGATTTCCAAAACCCAGACAACCAGGAGCTGAACTTCCGAAGGAGGAGATGGGGAAAAAGGCGTGAAAGGGGTCCTAATGAGGGGAAATTAGGAGAAACAGTCGGTCTTCCAGAATTCATTGTGTATTTCTGAGCTGCAAATGCTCCTGCTTCCCTGCCTGGCCCTGTTCTACAATCCTTAGGCTAAGACAGCAGAACTGTTAAGAAGCAAAACTGTAAATGATCAAAAAACTTAATCTCAAGTGAATTATGAATAATGAGACTAAATTATTGAAACTGCTGGACATGACTCACCAGGACAGGCTTGACAAACTTGCTATACACAAGAGAAATGAAAAAGGGTAAAATTTTCAATGCATTTCCCACTTGTGCTTACACTTTCCAGATGACTAAATTTAAACTGGGATGAATACCTTAGAAATCAACCCACAGCAAATATTAAGATTGCAAAATTAAAAGCTGCTGTCTTAAAAGAAATATATATCCCTGAAAATTTCAACGGCTGCCTTAAATAGATTATTATCCAAACTTGATAATTAACCCAAGACTCCAAAGTGAATTGTTTACTTTCTTTCTGTTTGCTGCACTTCTCACACAGAAACAGAGAAATTCAAAAGGCAGTGTAATGGTATACAGAGTCTCCTCTGTTCAAATAAAGTGATTAGTAAACTGGCTGAATGGCTCACATGGGTAAAGCAGACAGGATTTGCTCTGTTCGTTATTAATAGCATATTTTCTTATTTGTAACCTTATATTCAGGTCCTTAATGGTTGACATGTACTCTTGGATTGTCTATAAAATACCCCCCAAAACCCATTTTTGGCACAAGTGTCAGCATGAAGGTGAACTGAAATTTAATAGGACTACAATTTGCTGCTGCTCCAAACGCTCTCATATAAATGGTGTGTGAAAAACGAGCATCATTTAAAAAGCATTTGCTAATATTTGCAATGCAAAACACTGCAAATTCTTGCATATGAATACCTGGAAGCAGATTTGGAAGCATTTAAGGGTTTTAATGAATGTCAGCAAATTGTTAACAGGTTTTTATTTTCCTGGAGAAATTTTATGACTAATCTTAGCTGTCAAATTTTATACCGCATTAGTTCTACATCTACAAATAAACAGAAAAACATATTAAGCCAGTTAAAAAATCTTTTCACTTCCAAAACTTCTTATATCTCAGGATCTCAAAATATTTTAAACAAACACTGTGCCTAATCCTAAAGACTGGTTTAAATGAGGTCACTCAGCACCTCTTAAGTAGATGCTTAGGATATTTTGCCAGGGTGAACTTTTGAGATGGATCATTTTATGGCAATAAGGGAAAACTTCCACAGTTTGAGATTCTCTTAATTTCAGAGTGTAAATTCTTTGGGGCAGAGAATGGCTTTGACCATACGCTTCGGCAGTAGAGTCTTGTTTTTTACTAAGAATTCTGGACATAACTGAGATTCAAGTAGAAACACAAAGGAAGAGAACAGAAAATGCCAAACATAAGATGCTTGTCAAGGCAGGATTTGAGTCAAATGTGGTAATTCTCATGTTCATATGACTTCCAAAATTCTATTCATGCACAAAGTTTCCAATTATTTGGGGAACATTATTGGGACTGTAGACCGGTCATTTTTCATGTACCACTAACACTACTGCTTTGGCAAGGTACTATGTTTTTTATAACTCTGAAACACTGAGCCATTCCTATCTCTGCTCTTGTGTTCTACAGAAATCTGTTTTTCAAAAAAGTATTCACTTGGTTCACAGGCGTTTCACAATATCTGTCTTTCTCCTGAACAGAATTATCCAACTCCGACATATCAAATCCAGGATAAATAAACTCAAGACTTAACTGTGCACCAATCCCAAGATTCCTATAGAGAGGGCATTGGCCTGATGCTGAGCTATGAAAACTTACCCACCGTCTTGGTTTCTCTTTCAGCAGCTCATCACTGGCTGTGATCACCAGAGTCACTTGTGGACCTCTCTATGGGAAGAAGGCAAATGAAATTTGTATTTTAAACCAACAAAGATCAGCTTCCAATAGGTGGAAAGCTGAAGATAGGCAAGCCTAGCGATTACTAGCATTAAGTGATTCTTTTAAGGAGAAGAGTTTGTTTGCATAATGCTGATCTGCAGTGTTGATGACCACATGAACAGAGCACGGTAAGTAGATGTTCTTGTTCTAGATGTGACTCCTTGTGCCTTTTCACTCCCAGGCAGCACAGTGGGAAATGCCATGCAGTCTGGCTTCAGCCACTGCATCAGATATCAAGTTAAGCTTGAAAGGTTAAGTTCTGGGAATTCACCTTTCAGAAGATTTATATGTAAATGTAAGCAGAAGGATTTGTCTCACCTAACTTCCCAAGTCTTAAAGTTAAACATCTACTGGAAGATGCTTAAATTACAGGTGCTTCTTCTATAATGAGCAGAGACAGACATCTCCACAGGCATCTTCAGTGGAAGAATCCCTCACTTGCACACTGTTGAATGTAGAAGGACTTCAGAAAACTAAGATAGCTAAACACATAACTTCTTTTAGATGCTAAAATAAATTCTGCTCCAAGCATGGCAACAGCTTTTTGGATGTAGATATTGAGAACTACTGGTGGAGCAGCATTTTCAGATGTCAATGTTTCTGAACATCCCCACTGTAAAGAGATTACTTAAAATGCTTCCTGAAATGTAGCTTCTTCAGAAGTGAGGTGCATACCTGAGCTAATATTGCTGAAATAAAACAAACCAGCTAATCTTCTTCTCACCTAACTTTTGAAACACCTTAAACCAGAGTGAAGTTAATTTTTCCCTTCAAGAAGTTGGCAGGGTAGTGAAAAGACTTACGTGGAGGAGGTGAGAAATATCATTTCTGAATTATGAGAAAACCAATTAAACTGTCCACAGTGACAACCTATATTCAATGATTGCAGATTATTTATTATGCTGGTCTGAACTGCTATTCTAAACCAAATATAACAGAAGAGCAGCGACAGAAGATGGAGGAACAATTAAATATTGATCATCAATGCTCTCCTAATTTTTTTAAATAAATTGGAATGCATGTTTGTGCAGTTACAAAGTCCACTCACGAACAGTCAAGTAGTCGGGTGGATTCTCCTGACCATTCAGAGACAGCAAAGTACGGCTCTCTAAGAGGACCTATGAACCATTCAACATATGCAGACCCATCACAAAAGCCTTTTTTCAGGAAGCACCTTACAAATTCAAATAAACACACAAAGGATGAGATAACCAGACTAGGTAAATCAGTTTCACTTGAGGGTGCCCAGTGGCCATAACACCGAAAAGCAGACTACAACTATGGGTACTAAACTATTGGATTTCTGGACTTCTGTTGGACAGAGTCCAAATTCCCTGGGCAAGGAGGTTCAATACAGTATCCGTGGGACATCACAGTCTATCACAGGTTCCCAGGTGGTCTGAGAGCTACTCAGTAAATGCAACAGATCCCAGAAATAAGTCTGGCACCTACCTCAATTTGTGTGCTTTGAGAGGTATGTAAATGCTATATTCAATTTTATTGCAAGGAGTTCTGTTAATGAATACAGGCGTAATTTATAACAGGCATTCTTCTGCTATATTTTCTATGTAGGAGCTCAATCAAGTCACCTCAGGCTGATTTTCTTTCCTGTTCTTTGCCACTTTAAAGGTAGGAGAGCAAACACATGTAATGGCAGGAGCTACTCCATCATTGGAAAATACAGACTAAGGAGATAAAGAGAGTGGCTGTAACTCGACCACTCAACAGCAGATGTAGCGTGTACCCTTAGTAAAAAAGGTGACAGGGAACTGTGGATTGCAGGGAACCTAACTGGTGATGTTTAGATAAAACTTTTGCTCCACAGGAATCTATTGATTATGAGGTCTAAGCAAAAGGAATCACCTGGGTGATTTTTTCTCACATGTTTAACAAGATACTAACTGCAAGATTTTGTTAAAAACATGTGAGGGAAAAAAAAAGTGGTGCTTTGTTCACTCTACATTGTAACATGCATAGAAATATTGATGACAGAATCATCTGCTCTCACACTTCCATCTGTATAACTGTTGCACTGGGCTGCTCTTTTGCTGAAGAACACTCCAGTATATCTACTACCATTTGCGTGTCTCCTGCTGGCAGACCTTGTAACGATGCAAGTCTCCAGCTGAAGGAGTCTGTGGCCACATTCTGCAGTAGGTAGTGTCATCAGGGCATATAAGGTACAATTATAAATATGTATTAAAGATATAAAATGAACCTCAGATGCTCATTGTAATCTTATCTTCTGATTTCACTGCAAATATAGCGGTCTGGAAACTACTGGCAGACACTAACTGTACTCTAACAAGCATTGTGCTGTTCCTGTACCTTTTGCATAGAAAAACATTACATCAAATTCTACCTAAAAGCTGCTGTGGTATCATGGGCGGCACAGTGAAGCCCTAAGATGAGCCACTGATGTTGGACTCGATGATCTCAGAGGTCTCTTCCAACCTCATGATTCTATGATTCTGTCTGTAATCCGTTATAATAGTAATACTCCATCTAAATAATAGCGACAAAAAGGTCTAATAGAGCAACGCGCTCATCCGTCTGCCAGAGGATTGCCCACGTTCTGAAACTTCACAGCAATTCAAAGGAGAGCAAAGAATAATCATTAATGAGCAAAGAACAATGTAGTAATTGCAGTGGAGTTGATCTCTGAAACAAAGGAGAATTTAGCAGCTAAATAAAGTGGAAGCCAGTAACTGCGTCTTTATTACCAGGCAAAGGCAAGTAGCAACTATGTAATTTAAATAGGCCCATTATGTAACATATTTTTCTAATTCATTCCTGATCTGCTAAATTAATCTCTGTTTTTCAGGGGGGTTGAAAATGAATTAAATGGATGAAAAATGCAGCTGAAAGCCAGGATTATTTAAGGAATGGAGAACAATAGGAAAGGATGACAAGGAAAGATCAGCCATTTGACAGTGAAGCAACATCCTGAGCCTGAAGCACAAAACTATTGAGTAAGCATCTGAGAAAATGGTTTATTTCCTCACCCAGGATGCATCCTCTTTCCTCTTTTGCCTCCCGTCCTAGCAGTGGAGTTTGACTTGCTGTTAACTAGAGAAGTTTAACTTGGGTTTTCCTAGACTGAAAAATAATTCCATTTGTTAGCTCTGTAATTCCACATTCTACATTTATAGCGTATACTGGAAGTCCCAGTTTCTTCCCACCTAGATTTGAGCACCAAACGGAGGCAGCTAAGCATGGACTGTAGGACCTCTAAATGCCCTTTTACAGTCAACGGGCAGGGAGAACACACGCACCCCAGCAGCTGACCACTCCAAGAACCGCGACAGGGCTCACCTGGAGCTCTCTCATCCTTCGCTGATTGTAAATAAGTACCCTCCTAACACGGATGGCTAAAGTTAGGGGGATCATTCCCATTCACCTCTACGTGTTCTCATGCTTTTATAACTCCTCCTCCCTACCAGAAGTGAAGGATCAAAAGGTTCTTCCCTCCACAACTTTCGTCACATGGGTTTCAAAAGCTGTTCCTACCATACTTTTCCAAGCAGGGTGAACAATGATATTTTTCAGGTTACACTGCTACCATCCTCCTAACAAAACCTTGTTACGCAGTGATCAGAAAAGAAATATTTGTCTATCCAATAACGATGCTGCACTTGTGCAAGATAATTTTTCAAAGACACCATGGTGTCTACCAGGATATATGAAATTTTCCTTTTGTTCTTTAACCGCACGCACTAAGCTGTCACAACACGTAAGAGTGGGGCAGCACTGTCAGTTAATTCGGTGCATTTCAGTAATGAAAGTCAGGGGCTTTTGAAGATTTGAAATATATATTGAAAGGCTATATATTTAAAACAAACACCTTTTAATTCAGACATGTAAAACTAATGTTACTCTTTTATCTAATTTCCTGCCCCTTTTACTAGCAATTAAGTTACAGCTCTTTTCTGCTAAGATCAGGCAGTTCAGTAGTTCCGTGGACCAAAAAGTAATGTAATATTTTGCAAGTTGGAAAAGTTGTGTAGTAGTGCTATTACTAACAAGGAACGTACTTATACTACGACTGGGCTGTACTTTAAAAACTTAATGAAAAATAGCAAGTACAGCTCTGTCCACGTTTGCACTTCTGCAATTCTTTGTGATTAACAGGAGCAGTTCAATCCTATCTAAAGATTCAATTGAATCCTGTGGTTGCACTGAATCCACTAAAAAGCATCAATTACATTCAAGTTAATTTACAGGAATAATTTAGACTCACGCGTCTCAGCCGTGCTCTGCATAAGAGGTCCATTATATTTTCTTAGTTGGTGGACAACAGAATTGCAGATGGGTCCAGCTTGAAGCCTCAGCTAAAATGCATCATTTTATAGAGATTCAAAACACAAACCTGATCCCAAATTATTTCAGTTCTCCCTCACAAACACAGAGCTCCCAAGTCTCATTTCTTTCCTCAGAAAAACCCAAGAAGGGGATAATTCTTTAGCAAATTGCAACTCTTACTTGTATAACTCAATTTCAATTATATGGTGGCACAATTATTAAATCATCATTTTATGATCACTGAAATTCACTGGAATATTCGGTAACCTCAGGAATTTAAGAGCCCTTGTGTTTTATTTATTGTGCTTCAAGACACTCGACTTGACTGCAATGACTGTGATTGGAATTTCACCTGCCTAGTAATAATAAATAATGCTTTTGCAATAATTTTGTGGCTAGTTTCCTTTCTCTCTGTCTTAACTTCATCTTTAGACTCTCTTTTCACAACCACTCTATTACTTATTGCTTGCATTTTTATTGTTGTGGGGGTTTTTTTACTTTTTTTTCCCTCTTTTTTCCTCTACTTCATTCTTTTGCCGGTCTTCATTTTTGCTTAGTCTAACATTTATTGTGGTTTATTTTTAGGATACATGTATATTTGGGGTGGAACTATAATCCAAACCTTTATGTGCTGAGTATATGTTTTTGTTGGAGAAATATTTAATTGATGACTGTTCTTATTCTTCTGAGAAATGCCAATAACAAACGGCAGGCTCCAGCTCAATGAATCCTTTACTGCTTTAACAAAACAAAATACTGGAAGCAGGCAGAGGTAGTACAATAGGATAATTTTTCAAAGTACAACAGTTTTTCCTGGGGTCAAAAATATTGCAGTCTTTGGTGTTTGAGTGTTTCACATCTGTCACAATCTTATGCTGAAATTCCTTTTAAATGTCAATAACATATTTTGCAAAAAAAAATGGAACAACTAATCACATTTAGAGGAAACGATGCACTTGAAACTGGAAATTCCTTTTTCACTTCTAGGCAGATTTCTCAGTTTATTTAGACGTTAGGCACATCTATTGCTCTTTAAAGTACAGTACTAATAGCTGGATTAGTTTAACTGCCCTTTCCACACACACATGCTTTTGCAGTCTAACACCTACTGACACACTTTCCAATCCCTTAAATCTCCTCTGACTCTCAAAGTGTTCTCTTCTCATTTCTGGATGATGCCCACAGAGCACGAAGCCTTCTGGAATAAACACAGTTTGTGAATGCAAGTTCCACGGGTTTTGCTGCTGTTTGAGCTTACATGTACGTCCTAAATTTGCATTTGCTTAAAAACACCCCACTGTGTTGAGGCCTATTCAAAACCTGATTACTATTGTCACAGCCAGCTCTCTTTTAAATCTAATATAACTGGAGAGGATTCAAAAGAAATGTTAGGGAGGGAGGGAGGGAGCAAGGATAGGCGTGGGCACGTATTTAAAGAAGATACCCACACGAGCCAAAGGGACATCCCAATACACAGGCTGGCTGTAGTGACATTATTGGCANAAAGAAATGTTAGGGAGGGAGGGAGGGAGCAAGGATAGGCGTGGGCACATATTTAAAGAAGAAAGATACCCACACGAGCCAAAGGGACATCCCAATACACAGGCTGGCTGTAGTGACATTATTGGCACCACTCAGCTCTAGTAAAGCTTTTACTTTTACCTTTGCTACATTAATCCACAATGCTTATTTTTTTCACAGCTGGTCTATTTTGTTAGACGTACAACATTTACCATGAAGCAGTAGTTTCCAAAAGAGAGGATCGGGGAAGGGGGAGTTATGGGAGGGGGTTGTTTGTGTATTTGTTTTCTTACAACTGGCAAAACCCCAGCAGCTATTCTCCAGAAATTTCACAAGAAACATTCATATGGGCAGGAAATCTACTGGCAAGAAACGGCAGATGAAAGAGTTATGTACTGCTGAATGAGAGTTTTGCACCTGCACTTTACTTAAGTTGGAGAATGTGCTATTAATATAATCACAATAGCATAACCAGCAGGATGCGCAGTCACCTACCATGAAGATTTCAGTTTGGGACTCCATGAACCCTTTTGGCATTAGTGCAAGACAAGGAGCCGAATCAATTTCAAATGTGTGCTAAATGTAAAGAAAAGAAATAAGCAGTTACTAACAATTCCTATCAGAGCATCACACTTAAAATTAACACGGCGACTGTGTAACTGAGCCCAGACCGCTCTACTGGAGGTCCAAGGACACCAGTGGGATTATAGGCAGAGACGTCCAGTAAGGAGGGCCAGAGGAACCCTGCTTCAGACCCATTCACTAGATCCTGGTTTACTTCTACTTTTTATTTAAAAACCAATGTTTCCCCCTCTGGGTTATCAAACTTACACTGGAATAGAGCTGTTCAAAAAACTCCTACGGGACATTTTTTAGGGTCGGAATTTGGTAATTCATTGAAATCAAAATATTTTCAATGCATATCAAAACATGACAACAAAGTTTCAAAACAAGTGTTGTCCGAGTTTCAAAACCTGGAAGCCCTGAGGTCTCTAGTTCAAAGGTAGACTACTTGGTGGGCCATCCTGTAATGACAGATCATCAATCCTCTGTGCTGGCAGTCAGAGGGTTGAGCAATGGTCTGCCAGCCACGCAGGAGTCCTCCAGAGCCCTGCAGGCTTCCAGAAAGACTTAGGCAGAATCCAACTGTCCTTGCAAAAAGTTTAAATTTCAGTCAGCTGCCAAGGTCTCTCTGAAGTTTGCCAAACAGCTTTATTTTTGAGATTGTTTCCATCAGCTTTTCCGTGTAGAAATGTTTTGGGTTTTTTTTCCAGATAATTCATTTCACCTCAAACAAACCATTTTATCTACCTCAGCAATCCCCTAGATCATGCAAAATGGTGTCCCATCCCTGGATTTGTCCCTGGACCAATGAGCTGCTTCAGGCTTCAGGCACAAAAGGTTACGTGCTCTTCAGTCTTTCCAAGCTGACCAAAACCTCTGCTACACAGTTAGTCCCCTCCTTATCAAATTTCATCTCAAGTGGTTTTAAGCAGATATAGGGAGATAATACCCTGTGCTTACCCGGATGAAAAGACTGAGGCCTGGCCAAGCTGGTTCATGAGGAATTCTGGTCCTTCCCTACGGTGATACGAATTGCCAGCAAAGTAAGAGAAAACATAACTCTGAAGGCATTACTAAAATCAACGGAAACGTTATCCATTAAAAAACAGTAACAGAGAATTATGCAACCTGCATTGCTGTCTCTTGTATAAATACTACGGTGTGTCGACCCAGAACATACAGTAGCAACTGTAAGAGCGCCATGGGTGGATACACCACTGAAACTTCCACTACCATAGCACAAGAGCTGCTGCCCACCCACACTTGCTGCCCAGGCCAAATTTCCCTACATGACAGACAGACCAGTCTCCATTGAGATTCATGGAAGCCATGGACTCACCTAGAAGGTCACAATTTAAACCACCGAAAGGCTAAAGTACCAAGCGCGGCTCACAAACTAAGAGAGACAATGAACCAACATCCCTAGGAAAACCTAGTGGTGATCAAAGATTTTATGCTCTCATAGACAGAAGTGTTTCGGGGACTGACCAGTAGTGGTTTATCCATAGATTTACTGAAGAAGATTTTTCAAGAGTCTCCATACTGGGTAACCCACTGCTTTCATGTGAATGAGAAGTTTACTACAGTCTTTAAGACGGCTAAATCAACATAGCACGCATCAGTGTGTTAGCAGCAGCAACGTCTTCTGCAGTTTGTTTTCTCTCCTTCTATTCAGTCCAATATCTATTGAAATGCAAGGAATACTGAGTGGGTTCTGCAGTTTGTTTTCTCTCCTTCTATTCAGTCCAATATCTATTGAAATGCAAGGAATACTGAGTGGGTTCTGCAGTTTGTTTTCTCTCCTTCTATTCAGTCCAATATCTATTGAAATGCAAGGAATACTGAGTGGGAAAAGCCATTTCAAATTGCATGTTTATCATTTTAATGTCATTTGAACAACTACTCTACAAACTTTATCATTTTGCTATTAGAAAGAAGAAATTAAAACTATATAAAACTTGCAAAGAATCGCAGAGTACCCATCCAGTTTGCTGACAGTAAATGCCTCAAAAATCTCTCCTATTTCTTTAGAGAGACTAAAACTCAGCAGTCCAGGAAACTAGACTATAAAATCAGAGTATCTGCCCCAAAACGAACATGCTTTTTCTTTATATTTACTTAGCTAAAATGCATTTGCGGGGCAGCAGGCTGGCACTGGGCCGTGAAAGGTATTCACCATTTTGTAATACAAAGCAGTCATCCATAATCTTTTTCGTTTCCAGATAATAAAAGGAAAGTCTCATTTTGCAACTATAAAAAAAAGTTAAAGCAGTACAGCTGTAAGCAGAAATCCAGTCCACTTGTGGTTTGAAGTGCTCCACGCCTACTGTACATAAAATAATACTCTGGTATCATTAGCATAGACAACAGCTTGTTTTCAATTTGGCTGCAGATAATGAAATTATCCCCCGAATTACCATAAAGTGGAACAAATAAACACAAAAGCAAACTCTTTTTTTTTTATTTTGCCCCCTTCAGCAGTGCTGGCTTTCAGCTATTTAGAATAAAAGCAAAGCTTCTGTTTTTCCAGAGCTCCAGCTTGACCTCAAGCAGATAAAGAACATGAAATGACAAACACGCAGCAAAGAGTTACTGTGTCCTTCCCCCCTGGCCTCTGTTTACATTAGGAAATACACCCGGGGAGGAGGGAAGGGGAGGCAGCAGGGCTGCCTTTCAGCGCCGCGCTCGGCTCCGTTGGCTCTGGCTGGAGCTGGCCCCTGTTTCTGAGTAAGCTAACTCCACTCCAGATGTGCCTCGGCTCCAGCGTGGCTGCCATGTACAGTAAATCGGCATCTGAGGGCTCGTCAATCTGTGGGGTAGAGCAATTGCGGTCTCGCCAGGCCGCCCCACTGGCACAAACAGAAATTTGCGCCGCTGAACTGGAAAAGGAGAAGACGGAGGAGGGAGAGGAGGGAAAGGGGCGACGGGGAGGGAAAGAGACAAATAACGGGAGAGCAGTGTGTGAAAGGTGAGGGGCTCCAAGGTGTCCGCTCCCGGGAGGAGAAGGGGAAGAAATAAACACTAACAGCCAACGGGGGAAATGTTCTTAATGCATTTGTAAATTTACTTGTAAATGTTTTACACGTGGAGAGAAAGGGGAATGCTGCGTATCATTTGGCAATGTCAGCTGTCTATAGGTCCCTGTGGACAGACTGGTTTAGTACGACTTGTAACCGGGATAACAGAAACATAAAATAGCTGGGAAAACACAGCCAATTAGTCATTACATGCAGATTGTAAAAACAAGAGAGACAGAGAGACGGACAGAGAGAGAAATAAATACCCTTAGCAAACTGAGTCCCTATTGTTTAGGTCCCCGCAACACAAGTACAAAAACCAGAGGTAACGAGGCCTTCTAATCTAAGTACAACCTGCAAACCAGTCAGTGCTCCCATTCAAAATCCTCCAGGATTTCCTGACACTTGCAAGATTCACCTATTTGCTGTCATTGTAAAATACAAATTGTTTCGCTAATCAGGGAGTTTGCTTTGGATCCGGCCCCAATTGTACGAACTCCAAGTTGGACGTTCGCTTCTGATCTCCTGCCGCCTACACAGCCATTGCTAACTGAGGTTTAATAGGATGAGAAAATGATCTTTTCTTTTATAGTGGGTTCAAATGAGCTACCCAGCTTCAATCTGACTATAGCTGTGTTTTCCTAATCACCATTTTTAACAGCAATTCTGAGGACCAAAATGCCTGCTCCCCCTCCCTTCTCTTTCAACAGCGCCAAGTCTAAGAATGTAAATAAGTGCTAAATTGTAACACAGAACAAAAATGGGTCAGATTTAGTGTAATTGAATCACAGTTAAATTTAGGCTGCTTTTATTTGCAAATACGCACTTTAACAGCAGCTCTATACAGCATTTCTGGGTAGAATGAGATGCCTCGTTTATTTATTATTTTTACTGTGGTTGTGCCTGAAATTCTCAGCAAAGGTTTTCAATCCCACTGTGCCGTGCACTGCAAAAGATGAGTTACACATTTTAAAGAGTCTTCTTTACCAGAAAGCCTATCCTCTGGGTACCATCTGTGTTAAATGGTAGCTCCTTAAATGGACAGAAATACTGTCAGCTGTTCCAAATCTTCAAAAATTGTGAATCAAAGCTGAAAAAAATTCATGAGGCTGCAGGAAAATGCCATAAGATTTTCCAAAGGATGTATGCAGCATCCTGTCTTCTTGTCTCCTAATTTTTGAGTTTTGAAACCAAACACACTCTATGAAAGCTATTTTTTTAAAAGGAATACTCAAATTCTTACATCATCCCATGATTTAATAAATGAAGGCTTAAAAACATCAAATATCATTAGATTTTAAATAAAGCTGTTAAGTCTTGGCAATAAACCAGATAGTAATATACGGGACTTGATTTTCCTTAGCACTCTATTGACAGGATGGTAAGATGTCTTCCCTTTAGGTTAAATCCATCTTACACCACCTAGAAGGTGCTCTGATTCTGACTGCAAAGAATACAATCATATACAATTAAAGAATTTAAGTAAATGTGATTATTCTTATACATAAATTTCATACTGAGTTTTCAAACGCTGGAGGCACTGAGATCATTACCTTAGATGCAGGGCAACAGAGAAGCTCAACAAGCCCTCAGCAAGCAAGAAGCATCCGCCAAACAGGACAAGCCGATTAACAAAGAATACGTGTCGCATTACCAGCTGTTCTTCAACCAGGAGGAGGCACGCTGCCTACCACTTCTTCCTTTCATTTCAGTGTCTAGTCCATGTCCCAGAAAACCCCCACAGGGAGTTTTCGCCTGCTTTATGCCTTGTACTATAATTTTCAGTGGGACAAAATGGATATAAAACAAGTGTATCAAATCAAGATGGCAAGATTAGGATCAAAATTACCTCAAAAACCGACTGTTCAATATTAGGTTGGCCAAAGCGTTGGTAAACGTACAACAGGGACCTCCCTTACACTGACAGAAATCTGAACCGAGTGACTGAACAGCTGTTTTCAACGGCTGGCTTCTCCATGTGGAAAGACAACAAAGACAGGTCTCATTAGACAGTAGCCAAATTTAATGGGGAATGTGACTTTTCCCACCCAATGTTGAATGAGTGGCCCAGAGGAAACATGATACTCAAGAGGACACCAAGAGCAGCGCAGTTCTTAGCTCATCCAACACAATAATGGCACTAATTTGAGAATAAGTGACCATAAAGCTGATAATAGTTGTCTGTAAAGAACCATGTATGATGGAAAGATGATATCAGACAATGCTAAGTGACTATGAAGGACTTTAACCAGAAGCCAGGACACAAAATCAGTGAAGCATGAAGAGGGTGTTGAAAATGAATCACTGAGAGAGACAGGAACAGCGAAGCAAATACTGCAGTCTCTCTTCAGAGAAGCCCCTCTCAATGTCATGCCCCTAACTCACAGCAGTGGTGTTCTTCCACTTCAGTTTTAGCCATGCTTTTATAATGTAAAGTCAAGTATTTTGTATGTGTATCATGAGTTCACCCACTTAACCTCAGGTTTATCAGGTGTATGGTCAGAAGGGACAATTTCCCTGACTAGTCAAAAAGAAAGATGAAATGAATATCTTATCTCACAAAAATACGATAACATCTTCTTTCTTTGATGGCTCAACTAATGCGATGTGCCCTCCTCCGAGAGAGCAGGTGTTAACAACTCAAGAAAAATTGCCTGCAAAAGAAACAATGCTTTCTCTTTCCAACTACAATAATCTTTTAACTGTGCATTAGAATCTTGGATCCATTTTTTCTTTGTTTTTTCTTCTACACGCATCCCAATGCACCTGACAACTGAAGGAAGGACGGTACTGTCCAGCCATTGTGTGGGCAGATGTTCTGTAAATTCCCACAAAAGATTCTGCCAAACCTCCCTCTTACACAGACCTCTGACACCTGCATTATTTGGAAGGATTCCTTTCTATATCTGTTAACTTCCTCTTGGGACTGAGACAAGATGAGCAACCAAGAAGCTGGTTGTAGAGCATTCCTGCAGAGTAGATAGCAATGCAAATATCCTTCCCTACTTAAGGAAGATGCAGCAGTCCTGTGACCCAGGGAAGATGAAGGTGGCTCACTTTACACATCTACTAAAAAGGTGGATATTAATGACAGCTTGTTCAGTGTCTTGTCTAGAGTCATTTAAATACAAAATCCAAAAGGACTGAAAAAAAGATAGGCTGTGTTGTAATTGAAATTGTCTAGAACATAAACTGCAAACTTCGCTTTTCAGGTCATAAAAGAATTATCAGCAAGTCTATCGGGCTTATATATGCCAAATGTTTAACACCCTAGTAGCATACTCTGTAATGCCTTTGACACCTGCAGAGAAATTACATCAAATCTGTAGCAGCAGTATTAGGTAATGCACCAGAGTTCAATGTTCAAAACATCCTGTTCTTTACATAGCCCCTTGTCTTACACAAAAGCGGTTAAAAACAATAAAGCTTGTTCAAGTGCCAGATTTACAAGCTTATGTTCATGGACTTTGTAAGGCTCATCTTGCAAGGTTGTTTTGTTTTACCTGTGGGGCAGGAGACAGCATAAGAGTGAGGAAAGCTTTGTGAATGGTTTCAAGCTTTCAGGAAAAAATGAAACAACGTCAACCACTCTGCTCTTAAGAGAATTAATTTACTTTTCTGAAAAGTGAAATTAGTGAGAACTGAAATTTGTCAGGAGTAACAGAATAAGTTTCCTGACTGGAGATAAGTTAAAGTCATGGAACATTTATATTTGTAGTTTGAGATCTGGAGCCTCAGATTATCTAATTAGTAAGGCAGATGCCATTTGCAAAACTTGGATGTTGATCCTGGTGCAGATTTTGAGCTCATCAATTTTGGAATGTTTAGAGGAGAGGAAGCTTGGCTCTCCTCTCAGATTTCACACTAGAAGGGTCTAGCTGGATTCAGTGTTGAAAGAAAACACAGAGGAAAAAAAAAAATTGCTTTATGTAGGCTTCTAGAGTCTCGGAATATAACAAGTACGTTGTAATAACCTCAGTGTTGTTTTACCAGACTACGTGAGTAATAGGTCCTCTCCTTATTGGGTTCTTGGGATTCCTGTTGTTGAAGGAAATCTGAGCAGAACAATGGAGTCCACCAGTGCCTTTATGTTCTTGTCTCATTCCCGAGTCCTATGACTAATCTCTTTGCAATCAAGACTCAAAGCTACAATTGATCACTCTATTCTTATTTTCATGAGGTGCTGAAAGATTTGCTGGTATTCATACTGTTTATGAAATGCTCATTTTCACTGGGAAGAAACATATTCATAGTGTGTTGGACTGGGAATAAAGAGACCTGGCTGAGTGCATAAGTGAAGTCTATAAACTCCTGGCCTTAATCACAGATGCTTTTCTTAGACACAGATTATATTTACAGTTATCAAGTCTAAAAACTGTAAAAACTTTCACTAATTGCTTAATAAGGTGCTTTGAGATCACAGATGAAAAGCATCAGCAAAAGAAAAAAACAGCAATTTGTATAAAAAAATAACCAGTGCTGCAGAATGAAGCACCAGATCAAAACCAAGCTGAATTTCACACTTCCATTGAAGAATCTTCAGTTTATACTAGATCAGATTTGAGCCCAGCTATTTTGTCCAAACATCTACATCCAGTCTGTTTGTAACATATCCCTCATAAAGCTCTTCCTCTTACTTCCTCTGAAGAGGAATATTGCAAAACTGCACAGAGGAAGTGGAAGTTTAAAAGCTTTGCAGAGACCAGATGGACAATGTGATAGGAAACTGAAAAACAAACATTTTGTGTTTTCATATATATTAATTCCAGTTAACAAAGGCTAACTTCCACTTAGTCTCAAATTTTTTGCCCAAAATTTTTAATTCTTTCACTAAGTTATACATTATAAGGGCTTCTACCAACAACAATAGTAAGAGTCTAGTAAATGTTTATCATGGGCAACAAAGCATCCTATTTTACATAGAGGAAATAAGCCAGAATCAATAGGTATAACCTGTTGCCTTTATTAAATCACCAGATCAAGACTTCTCAATGAATTTTTACCAAAATGCAGTTCCCTTTACTGTGGTTCTCTGAGTGATTTTTAACAAGGTTTTTTTTCTGCAGGAAGTAGTGGACAAACTCCAGATCTCTGAAAGAATGACAAAACAGTATGAAATAGAGGGTCTTCCACAAGAATGTTAGGGACTTCATCTCTCATGGATCTGGGAAAGACCAAACAAAATTCACACACGGCTTGAACCCAGACTGGAGTCTGGCATTTGAATAATCCTGGAGTATCTTCAATCCATCTCATTCTATCTTAGTAGTTGCTTTATTTTTTAAAGGGGACTAAGCTCAAAATATCTTACTTTGGGCCCCAGTTAAAGCAGCTGATTTTCAAATTCTTAGCATCCACTAGCACATCTGAAATCAAAACATTTACTTTGTTCTGTAATTTGTGAAATAAAACTTTGAACATTTTAAGTCTGTAAAATCAAATTATTCTGAATGTTTTGTCTTTTGTAGTTACTGGCCACTAAAGATTGATGTTGCCCTGTAACTCCTCGCTGATTAACACATTCCTCTGGATGCCTAATTTGTGAGAGTTTTACACTGTGCAAACATCATTTGCAGAGAGCACTTGATTCTCTCTAAATCAATTAGATATGCCTTTGCAGGAACATTTTCTGTTGGAGACTGCCAGAAGAGGGTTTTCTTTTTTACCTGCAATGGAGATTCCAAAACTACATCACTTCTGAGAAGCCACAGGGTTGCTTGGAAATAAAATGGTTCTGCTAGTGCAGCCTCCTGTATTATTGAGATGCTATTTAAGGGGTCTTCAGAGGAATTTCTTAAACTCTGGAGGAGGCTGATCAACAATCTGACCTCCAATAGGGACAACAGAAGGAAGCTCCCTTGGAAAGACAGAGGAAACTTTTTGCTTTGAAGAGCATTCTTAGGTGTCGTCTGCTGATAGAGTGCAGACTTATCTCCTGAGGTCCAGACAAGTCTGTGTTACTGATTATGCCAATATACCTCATGGGGTTCTCACTGTGCTTATCTAAGAATGGGAAGAGTCAAGAGAGCAATTATAAACACAACAGAACCCTATCTATTGGAGAAGTTTATGATTAGAAGTGTTCTAAATGCATCCAGAATAAGCTCCATAAATAAATAAATAAATAAATAAATAGATGTGTACATATACATGTGAAATTCAGGACTTTTACTCTTTTATTGTTCTCTGGAAAGAATGAGAATGTCAAAAAGTTAGCAAAATACGTCTATATGTCTATAAACCTGGTGTATACACGTGCAAGCAGGTAACTATATTTGCAATTATGCCTTGTATGCACAAAACAAGCATCTGTACCTAAAGGTATACACAATTTCATGATGTTCAGCAAAGGCAAATACTCAGTCCTGCATCTGGGATAGTCTAGAGGCCAACTGATTAGAAAATAACTTTGCAAAAAAGGACATGAGACTCCTGGAGAACAAACTGAACATAAGTCAGCACTGTGCTTTTGCAGTGTTAAATGCTATCCTCATACTGGGCTGTTTTATTAAGAAAATAGCCAGCAACTCAAGGAAGTGATTATTCCCCTCAGTTCAGCGCTTGCGAGACCACATCTGGAGGATGGCATCCAAACCTGGTACACTGACAAACTGAAATAACACCGAGGGCCACCAGGGCAGACAAAGGGCTGGAGCATCTGACTCGAGAGACAGCTGAGCGAGCTGAGTTGGTTTGGCCTGGAAAAGGGAGAGCTGAAGGAGAGGGTCTTGTCACCATTGTCACCTACCTAATAAGTGGTCACAGACAGTTCTTGGAAGCGCACATCAAAAGGTTAAGTAGCAATTGATGTATGCAAAGTAAGGTAAATGCCATCTATGTACAAGGGGTGGGGAGGGGACAAATTGCAAGATTGGCCAAAAGCTGGAAAAGGCTGTCTCAGAGACATTCTATACTTGATAGGAAAGGTCCTCAGTGATATGCTCAGTCTCTGAAGTGAGCAATTATTTGAGCCAGTGATTGCACTAGAGGACTTCCAGAGGTAGCTTTCAAGCTAAATTACTCAATGAGTTTATATTAGTGCACAGAAGTTCACTTATTTTCATGGCTAACTGGTCTTTTCTCTCACATCAGAAACAGAGTAAGCGCATTCTCTGAGTTTACAATTTGTGGGACAAAGCGACCCATTTCTGGGCCAGAGTAAGACTGAAGACCTTGACTGAAGCCAGCCACTGTGCCTCAAGCAAGCCAGAGCAAGGCTATAAACTAACCAAATCCATCCAAACATACAGCAAAAATTCCCATGACTCAACCGCCCCCGTAGTCTGTCAGCTCTACCTCCCACCTCCACAGCCCTATCTAACTCTGGAGCCCAAACTGCCGGATGCTTCAATCCAAACATTGTGGTTACACAGGCCCTCTTAAAGCCCAAGGCCCAGATCCACAAATTCTGCTTTAATCCACTCCTGAGAATGTGTGTATTTTTTGGTCAGAGTTTTGGTTGTCTATATTTGGAAAGCCTCATCCACAGCCTTTAGCAGACTAAAGGAAGCCAAAGAAAATGCAAGATGTAGTTGTGACCAAAGCTTAAATCCTCCCTGAACATGACCATTCCTTATGTATTTGTGCACTGCATAAGTGCCTACCAAACCTCTAGGAACTCAGCCTGCTCCTTATTTCATTTATAGGGAAGGGACGAGAAAGAGTTCATTTCTACAGAATTCCCCAGATACCATCTACTGCAGAGAACATCATTAATAAAAGATTTTCCTATTTACTCGTTTCACCCAGAGCAGCTGGTCAGTCGTAGCTCTCTGGGGCACGTCAAGTAATACATATTATTTCATAAGCTGAGAATTTTTGAATAATACTGTCTTGTGTCTTCCATTTGTGTTACATTACATGGGAGTAAGGAAGTATTTTTGCATTGTATGGTAGAAACATAAGAGGAAAAAATATTTACAAAACATTAGAAAAGAACTGAGTAGAACTGAGGATTGTGAAAGTGCTAATAAACCTTCATACAAGAGCTTGTTTCATACAGATAAAGAAGAAGGCTAAGAATAAATCCGAACCCTGCTCATGTGAGGTAGAACTGGTGAATGACAACCAAGGAAAATGTATTAAAAGCAACAATCAGCTTTTTTTCCCCCACAGATCTCAAAGCACTGAAGTGCCACTGAACTCAATAGGAATCTATTATTGATTTCAGTGAGAAATGCTGGCCCACTAGCCTCATTTTCACAGTTGGAGAAACCGAGACACAAAAATGTTAAATGAGTTGCAGGATATTACCCAGCAAATGGCAGAGCTGGGAATAGTACTCAGCTCCCCTGGAGGCCAGTCTGTGCGTCATGCATTGTACCACTTCCTCATACTAGAAGGCAGTAACAGAGCACAAATTTCAGGGATTTTGCTTAATGAGAATGGGAGATGGAGAGATCTGAAGGCTTACCTCTAAAGTACAGGAATGCTGGGCTTGTTTGACTGTTACATATAATACACAACTGCTGACACTAAAATATGAACGTGTCTTTGCTCATATGCAGAATATTAAGAAGAGTCAGAATCACGAAGGATCACAAGGGGAATAAAAGTTCAATTTATTTAAAAACAAATACACAGCAGTGCAGATTCTGTACACACTGAGTCAGGAGGCAAGTTTGCAAATCATAATCAAATGTGATTTAAACACTGTTTCTGCTAAACTGGTTGAAGAAACTGGTTGATTAATGTAAAAAAAGAATACAAGGCAGGGGGTTACTTACATCAGATGAATACCGATCCTATTGTTCCACAGGCTACTTCTCTTCAGCTTGAAAATGGTGATATCAGGCTCTTTAATACAAGACATGACTTGCGGCATGACTATGTGTCTGCTGCATGGGTGGCACATCACTTCTGAGACAAATGCAATGACTTTGTAGCTTATTCCTACAAGGATATTTTAATCATTTAAAATAATTCATTTTAATCCATTTTCATGACAAATACTGTTTGACAATTCCCTCTCCATGTGGTTTCTGCTTCTCATGATTTGGTACTGACCTCCTATCCTAGGAGATTCTGCATCTTCAGAGGAACACATGCTGGTACTGGACCAAAAGACATCAACTTTTCATTGTCTTGCTGAGTGGTTTTGGCCCACACACCTAGAATATTTCAGGCTGCCAAAATGCTTACGGTTGAGAAATTGCCCAAACACACAGCAGCCCCAGGTGGGAAGTCTTCTTCCTTTGGCCAGCATGTCATGTCCCTGGTAGGGATGCCCTAGTTCTGGGAGAAGAGCAGCGGCTGCAGTGCTGACCCTGCTTCAGAGCAGTTCCGCTGGCCTCAGCGTGCTTGATTGCTAAAACTAATTACTTGTGACTACCTGGGCAGCAATTTTTTTCCAGATGGTTTCAAGTCACTTTACTAAGCTGACCGCTACATGTTATTATTGTGATATCTTTGTGAAAAGGAAGGTCACAGTTGTGGCCAAGACTATCAGAGATGGTTACTAATTTTGAGTGATTTGAATGGAAGGGCATCATTGTAAGTATTTAACAAGTTACCTTAAGTGAATGGCAGAGCAGCAATAAGATGAGAGCATTCATACTCTACAGTTCAGTGACCTTTCAGATGGTCCATGCCATGATTCAGGGCTGGAAAATCCATGCTCTTCACTTTAAGCCTTCTGACTTTGTTGCTTTAATATAAACCAACTACATAATTTAGCTTAATGACTGCTACAGGGAAATAAATATTACTGAAGCTTCAGCTTTTGAACATTTCAAACTTTTCCTCTAATTTTAATTTTTGACATCACAATCCTTCCACAAACACTTTCTTCTTAGTGACATTTTACTCATTGCACTATTCCCACCTACCAGGATCTTCACTTTTGGACTGAGTTTGGCTTTTATTGTTTTGGTATTTGTTTTAAAAAAATGCCTGCCATTATGCAGCTGTGTAATACAAGACAATAGAGAGTGATAAATACGGTACAGCTGAAGCTGAAAAGAAGTTGAGTTAATGGAATGAAGTGAAGGTGATGACACTTTTTTTTTACACAGAAAGTCACAAGATACTTTGTACAATATGTTTTACACAAACATAAAAATAAATCCTTTGTTTTTCCCTAAAGAGTCTCTGGTGCAAAATCCATTCCCACTGGAGAAGAGACACAAAAAAAGAATAAATCTTAACTTCTATTTAAATGACTTTATGCATTCACTTATTGTGGGTTAACATTTATGCTTCTAAAATCCAGGTGAAGTAGGAATCTTCCATTCTGCTGCTAAAATCCTCTCTGACACTGATGGCTGCTAGAAATTTAAGAGTTAAAGTGGAGACTACTGAAAAAGAGTAAAGCATATGTTCTATGTAGCACTGGGCTTCCCATGGGCCAGTGAAGGTTGGGAACCACTTCTGTAAAGGAAATGTATACGGTGTCAAGTTATAGACAGTCCCGTGTGTTAGCTCCATCTCTGCAACTGATTAGCCCCAGAATGATTTTGGCCTCACATAGTTTCTTACAAACATTGTTTAGTGAGGCTTCAAAACTTGAATAGGCAACACTGTCGTTCTCAGCTTACAGATGAGTTACAGCACAACAGGGTTAACAGCTACTGCAAAAGAGCACATTAAATGAGCATCAGGAGCTGGAATAAAATTCCATTTCCCAGTCCTTGCCCACTCAACCATAATGTCCACAGTCTAAACCACTTAGATGAAAAAAAAAGCTCCTTCACTGAAACCACGTCCCCTGAAGCCATTTCCGATGCCTAAGTTGGCATTGTCATTTTTAGAGCTACTGTGCACCTGCAGCTTCCAAATAGTTTCCAAAGGCCACCTACCTATCCTAATTTTTGCAAGCCTCAGCTTCTTAAAGTCTTTCAAAATATGGAAAGAATAGTTATCTGTCTCCCAGTCTTCCTGCCCACTGAGGTCAATGAGAGACTTCTTTGACTTCAATGGCTGTAAGACTTCTCTCCCATATTCTTTTTCTTCAGTTTTGGAGAGTAATTGTTTCAGGGTGGGAAAATGTCTGCTTCAAGAGAAACTGTTGTGTTGAGAATCACTATCTAATCATTACCACCCATGCCCCACACAATACAAACAGTAAAAATGATGAGAAAATAAACCAGCATAAAAATAAAGAAAAAGAAAACAGCACAATCATCCTAAAAGCAATGGCTGGAAAATCATCTTGGAACGCTTAACAGTTCCCGTGGCACAGAAGCTAAGAGTGATTGTTCTGTGCTGTGATCGCATTGCCCAATAACCCATTCTGTCTAAACTAACAACGCTGGCTAAATTATCCCTCCTTGTGTTCTCTTTTAATTAATTGTTTAGTTTAAAGAGAGGATAAAATAAACTGGCTGGGATCCAACCTCAATTGCCTGCTGCTATGACAGAAAAAAGTACTGATCAGAGAACTTCTCTGCAGAATGAAATGTGCATCTCCTGGGCTTTTAGCAATAGCAAAACAAGTTTACATTTCTGTCTCTAATATGATTCTGTCCTCTAAGTCATTAACAGTTCCTTGATCCCTTCTCTTATTCCTGTTCCCTTTATCTTATTTATTGAAACTTGTAATATAAACAACATTTCTTCACCTACTTTTTTAATTGTTGATTGCTGTTTTCCAAAACAGCACTAGCACAAGGTTTCAGGGCATTTCCTCGGCACAGCAGTGGTGTTTCAGTTGCACACGGGTACTGTCAGATGCCAGCTACCATTTAGGGCCATCAGCAGCAACTCGGGGAGAAAGAGACTGGGCTGGTGTAAACGAGTGTGCACAACGTGACCTCAGGAGCATCAGGCATATTTGCACAAGCCTGAGGATCTGTCCATGTGACTGTTTCCAGCTAACATCACATTCTTCCCCCGCCACACAATGGACAATTAGAGACTGCAGATTTTTCTAAACATGCTTATGGATGTAGAAAAGCCTTTAATAAGGCTGGGTGGCAAGTGGGGAAGGTGAGAGGAGAGTTTTCTTCTGAAAGACAACATAGGACAGGATTGGAAGTGCCAGCACTTTTGCCCCCTCATCACATTCCTTTCCCAAGCCTGTCCGATGAGGCAGCCTGTAAGCCGCTCTGGCTGGGAAGGATTGCATTGCTGAATGGGGATGGGAAAGGGAATGTGGTTTCCTGAAAGGTTTCCAGCAAGTACATGGGAATGGAGCTCTTGAAAGAGACATGGAGCTGGAAACACTTCCCTTCTGAGAAACACTTCCAATCGGGTCCCTGGGCCAGATGTAATAACAGCTCTGACATTATTATTATTACAAAGGGGGGGAAAGCCATTCTTCCAGCTTGCTGCTGTGAATTCTCCATTTTGAGGCCACACCTCTGAGACCTGGCTGTCACGGAGTTTAACACGCAAGCCTGCTCACACGGGACACTTCTTGAGCACATGTCTGCCGGTGCTTATCACCAAGTCTCACTGGAGGTGCCGGGAATGCTTCTGGCAACAACAAAAAAATGAACTTAAAGATATGTTTTTCTGTTTGGGTCCCTCTTTCTCTCTCTTTTGATTTATGTGGAATACATTGCCACAAATTGTCTGCAGCATATGACAAGCTTTTTCCTACTGTCAGTCAAGAGCCAGTATCTACGCATGAGGAAAAATCCTGAGTGAAAACTAGCTATTTTGCTATTTGATGTAGCAAATTTTAAGTCTGGTAGGATCTTTCTGCAGCTGTAATGTTTCTCCCTTTCCCCACTTAATACACTATGCTGCACAACAAATTATGAGAAATCGTTTCAAAAATCTCTCTAAACAAGCTTATCAGAGAAAATGCAAACAGGTCCTTAGAAATGAACACTAACCGAGTCGTGCTAAATATCTAGACTGTCACTAGGAAGGTTAGGAAATAATTACAAAGGAAGAAATGAAGAAGCAAAAGCAGCAAGGGACCCAGTTTCTGGTTTACCATCCAGGAATAGCTGGAATATGCAAAGAAGAGTTACAAAACAAGTGCTGGTGACAATACAGAGGGGAAAATAAAGCCATCAGAAACAGTAAAATTGTACTGGCATGAATAACGTTTTTTCTCAGACGCTGCTGTAGAAAAAAAAAAAGGTGGCATTAATTCAGCAACCTCGGTTTCTAAATAGGTTCAGTTAAACTGGTACGTTGTTTTTTGTTTAGACAAGGCCTCAGACTCACTGACTCTCTGGAATCCCCTCTTAGTCTTACCTCTAACCACTTTTTCCAGCCCAGAGCAGCGAAAAATGTACCACAGGAGGCAGAGCCAGACACCAGTAGTATCATCAGAGCCTCAACCAAGAGTGTCTCAGCAAACACAGGGCCAGAATCCACCCTTGCTCACAGTGAGCAATTCACTGGGTTGGGACTAAAGAGGCAACTTCTGAGCTGCCAGCTTACTGACACCTGACAGCCACCGGCCTGCAGTGCCTAAGCTGCTGTAAAACCTGAGTCAGTCAATGAATAGCATGATTTCTGGAAAATGAGAGTCATTTAGAACATTCTATTCACTTTTCTGTGTATAGATCATTTAACCTCGTGGGTGGTTTTTTTATTATTACTATTATTTTAAACAAGCATATAAAAGGAATAAGAACACAAAATTTGTCTTTTGAGAAAATATAGCCTTATCTACACAATTCAAAATTGACAACATATTTTTCTTAAAATTCAAAATACAGACTGTTAAACAGCTGATGGCTAATTCTAGCTGATGGTATAAGTTCAGGTAACAACTGAGCGAGCCATTTCTGTAGTATTTCTGGGTTTGCAGCTAGCTCAAACACTTGTACTCTTCACAGCCTCATTTCTATGGAAATTTTTTAGGAAATAAATACACCACACTTTGGATGAGTGTTTCTTCTTGCAGTCTGATTCTTCAGTCAAATAGAAACTGCCAATAAATCAAAGATTCATAACAGGATATAGAGAATAAATTAAAAATATCCAGCAGCAAAAAACCTCTCAGAGGCCAAAGAACTAGTAAACTGCAATCAATTTATTAAAAGGGTGTAAAAACATGCCTGAGGACAAAGGTCTTGCAGTCAGACATGGGTCTATATGAGGCACCTAAATCCAAAATTGTGACAAAAAACTCCGCCTAAGCATGGCAATGGCTAAAGTCTCTGGAACACTTCTTACTTGACATGAAGTACATCGGGTTGCAGAAGATCACTCCTACAAAAGTGCCAGACTGCCAAAATCTGGGTTGATAAAAATCTTTACTCCTGAATACAGTCATGATTTAGAAACAAGATGTTTCTCAGTTTCCATGCTTCAAGGAAACAAATTCAACAGATGCTTTCAGAACTGGCTCAGCACACAGAGAAAAACTGAGGGCTCCACAAAAGACAGTTGTGGACACTGTTTTTAAATGGAACAGGAAGAGGAATTTGTGTCATTGACATCTTTGTGCTTCTCATTCAACACCAGGTTAATAATATACAGACATGGGTCTGGAAGCTTGATTCCTTCCTCCCAGCAGAGCCCCCTAAGCACCACGCGACAAAGTCACACTGCTTTTTCCTTACTCTGGTTCAATGTATCTCGTGGTCCTTGCAAGCAGCTGGCAGGGGCACAAACAAGAAACTACTCCAGGTCATCATGTCTCACATCTGGTAGAAGGACACAGTTTTAGGAGGAGAATCTAAGAGAAGGATATGATTCCTCCTTCCCCCTCTATATAGCCTAAGGAGAAGACAAGAGTCCACACCTCCCTCCAGACAGGCACTCCAGCCTGCAAGATTTCCCTCTGGTTACGCTTAGGAAGAGCAGTTGACTGCTTGCGTTTGCACACTTCAAAGAGGATGCTGGACTCGGGATCACAGCTAGATAGAAGAATCTTCCCGCAAACCCCGCTGAGGCTTGGCAAGGGCTATGACTTCAGGCACATCCTCGCTAAAGTTCAGTGCTCCCTCCTGGCTCGCTCGAGACAGCTGGTTATTCAGAATGAGGGTTTTCCAACTCATCCTTATGAATCACCACTTTTTGGTGTACAGTCTAGTGCTCTTAGACTGATGGTTTCCCATCTGGTGAGGAGATTGCTGAGTTCATCAGACATAGCATTAATTAACAATGCAACAGTCAGAGGCAAACTGTTCTGGAGCAGTAAGCACCCCTTGATACTTGCCTTGATTTCTGACTGACTCTTTTCCTGATGAAAAGGCACTGGAATGGCACATTATTAGCATCCTCTGTTTTATTAGTATGACGGTCTCCATGTACGTCAACAAGAGATTTACACGGCAGGCCAGCATGACACTGACATTCTGAATCACCAGCAATCCCATCTGGTTTTTGCAGGGTCTCATAAAACCAGCATGTGTGCCCGTAAACTCCAAAATGCCATCAGCGCCATGGAGGAAGTTGCCACTCAGGCAGTTACCTTCACGTGATACTCAGGGTTGCAGAGCTGAACATAATTTTCATCAAACCAGGCTCAAAAAATCTGGCAGTGCAGCCTGTGCACAAACCAGAGGAAGGGAACCTAAAGGGCAACCCATCAATAATCATAAAATGCAAGACTGAGTGACCAAGCAGCAACTAATTTAACCAAGTTTAGGAAATTAAGGTCACCCACTTTGATCTTGTATTTGAATATTTCCTAACAAGCTCAATAGTTCTGCTTCATCTCCCATCACGCTTTTCAGCAAATACTCCACAGAGGCCTTACTGTTCTCCATCCCTGAGCCTGACTCTGTGGTCTACGGTGAATTAATGTGGCATCCCTACTGGGCATGCTGGGCCTGCCATTCCAATTAAGAAAAAAGGACATGAGATAACGCAGCCACCAAACCTAGCAGAAGTGATTCTGAAATGCTCCTACCATTTACACTGTTCCCTGCCAAGTCTCCCCAGCCTCGAATGTCATTTTCTTCTCTCTTTTATAAGAGGAAATGGATGCTAAGTCAGTAAGTTAGGCTTGCTCCTTAACATAACAACTGCTAACAATACACCTTTTCCCCTTTGTTATAAATGACTTTAGTGTGTAATTTAGCCAAATGAGAAGACAGGCACTGTTTATACTTACTATCTTCATCCTTTTGTGTAAGGCCAGGACTAGCTGCATTCACCAGCCTAGAGATCTGTAAAACAACAGCTTTTCCTTCCACTCTGGCAGCATCCATAGCTCTCCTTCTGCTACTACATATTTCCATCCCCAGGAAAACAGGACCCCAGGAAATGAACTGTTGCAGATGAGGAAGGATGAGACTTCAGTCATTCAAGATGCTGAAGACTACTGTTTAACCTCCAGCTATTGCACAGATATTTTGTTTTCTGTGAGGTTGGCCAAAAAAAAAAAGCATATATAGTGCTATTTCCTGCTTAAAGATCAAACTCTATTTATTTGAGTTAAAAGTTAAAATACCTTTGGAGACTGTCCTTAGTTTCTTCAGCTACATCAAACATGCCTTTTAAGGTCACTCCAGCAATGGTGGAGCGCACCGTTGCACAATCATCTACAGCACCCTTAGGCACAACATCAGTCCAGCAAAACTGGGTGACAACTTTTACAACCTCCTTCTGGTTTTGCACTCTACCTGTCCCATCTGTACCATGCCTACTGACTCACACCACTATTCGCTGGCCATGTGTTTAGCACAGGGGGACCCAGGGTGCATGAAGGGAGTGAGCCAAGGGGAAGAGCGGGTCAGGTACCTTCCAGATTTCCTCTCCAGCCTAATGGCACCGCTATCAGGCAGCTCGCATAGGAGAGGAGGCAATACCTGCCTCCATAGGCTTCATATGCCTTAATGTCTGCATGGAAAAGGGCTGTCCTTTCCTAAAGTCTCCATTTTGGATTACATAAAAAGGGCCTGTAAATATTTACCTTGTTTCCTTAATGTAATCTCAAAGGCTTGGATGTCCACTCCCCTTAGGGAGCCTACATGGCTAGGCACGACCAGGAGGACTCACCAGCACCCATGCACATAGCAAAGCCCAGATGGAGAGGGAGAGCAAAGGAGAACTTTCCCCAAGTATTATGTGTGCATATGTATGGGGGCTGGGAGTGAAGACCTCACCTCTGTATGTCACACAAAGCATCAGACAAATGAAACAGCCTTCCAGGCCACCCTGACCTGCTTTGCAATCAGGTAGTTCACAGGGAGTTTTGCTTATGCTACCAAAATCCTAATATGTCAGCTTTACAAAGGATAGGAAACATCATGAGAAGTCTCTTTGGCCACAGCTCTACGCAGATGTCCTGGCAAATCTCTGTGCCAACAGCATTTGGCTTTAAAATGTGCACAATCCACTCAAGAAGGACGTGCACTCTCTGTTCTTCCTGGGCAACCTCCAGATCAAAAGCAAGGAGCAACCACCCAGACTCTTGGGCAGGCGACTTGCAGGGAATAGCACAGAAGTCCTCTTAAAGCTCATCCCCTGACAGAAGATGAAGGAAAAAAAGGATGCCCTACTCTGTCCTGCCTTATGGGGACTTGTTTGCTCCAACGTCTTGCACAGGGGAGCTACCACAGTGGCTGTGGTGCTGCCTGCAGGACACAGAATAAACTGCAGAAGGGCTGTAGGGAGTTTAATAGGAAGCTCAACACCAGTCTCCAGCTCCTGCCAGCCCTCCCAGCTGTTTCACTCCAAATCTGATTGTTTGGAATTTGTCAGGAGGCTGAAGAGGTGAATTTCACACAGCCTAGGGATACCACATGATGTGCCACTGTGTGCATTGTTTGGGCCCTAACTGACACCACGATAATTACCTACAAGAGCTGAACAACTATCTGTTCAATGTACAATTGTATCTGTCCTACAATTAACCACTTGGAATAGAGCAGGAGAGCATGTTTTTCTGAGGATCCAATTCTCAAGTGAACACAGATGCTGCAGATTCTGGTGTGTGCCTTGGTTGGTTGGTTTTCAGGTTCTATGCTTCCAATTCATTTCAGAATTTAGTCAAATTTAAAGGCCATTGTTATTTCCAGTCCATTTGAGAGAGCAAGTCTGAGGTTCACAGCTGACTACATTTTCTTTACATGCAAACTGTGTAATTTTAACTCCATCTTGACTTGCTCTGTTGTAGATGCTATTACAAAAAATGAATGTTCGTTATTTATAACAATATTAAACATTAAAGGCTACTTCCACAATTTATGTGATCAGTATAGCTGCACTGAAGTTCTTCAAAGATCTGTAATTTTCACAAGTAGTCTTGTGCTTATAGCATCAAAACATTTTAAAAACTTTTATTTTTTTCTATTTCTGTTTGGCTGAACTGGGGTGGGGTTAGGGAGAAGTGTCATCACTCCTTGGCAAGATTCTCTCAGCTTCACATCTCTTCTCATGAAGCTTCCAGTCAAGTTTTTGCAAAGTCAGACATTTAGTCAGTATTGTTTCAATACACAAGAAACCACTAATTCCAGTCCTCTGGTAGCTCACCTACCATCACCAGGGTAAACCAACCAGCCTTTCCTCCACCGGCAGCATAAATTCCCCCAAGCGCTGTTTCCAGATGGGGAATCTGCCTTCACAGACACCTGTTACATCTCATAATATCAGATAGCACAATGTCTATAATTCTACTTCAGTCTCATCCTACAACTTTGTGAGTCACACTACATGTTTCATTTACCCAGTGAACTAAAGCAAACAAACAGGAACTATTTGTATTCTTCTTATTTATGCCAGGGCTTACAATAAACCCCTTTGGAAATACTTCCGAACAGGTAGCAGCCGGCAAACAAGTTTTGCCAAGGATTTAAACTAGTCTCTACCTGTTGAAGCTGTTGGGAAATTTCTAGCTGTTGCTCTAAGTGTACTTGTACCTGCATGCTGGGATTGGGAGTGCGAGCAGGTGTTTGCAAACCGCAGTTACACTGCTAACCGTGCTTACTGTCTCAGACTCGATACCAACCATACCAGCAATGTTTGGTACCTGAAATATCTTGCTGCAAAGATTCTTATTCAGTTTGTATTCCAACAGTGATCAGAACTGCTCTAAGCTATAAAAGCCTCTCCAGCTAATTTCTGTGTGCAGCGCGATGCTCCTAACCCTGAGGGCCTTTTAAGACTTGACCCCTTTCATGGTTTTTCCTGCTGTCAGCCAGGACAGCAAAAGAAGAGGTGGTATGCGGGCTGAAAAGCCTAGCAGTCCTCAATCAGCCCTTTGTCTTTCATGACCAGCTTTTTATCCAGGGGCAACAGTCTTTTTCCATTACTAGTAAAAATGAACCCCCAGTAGGGGTGATGAAGAAACAATAAAACTAATCATTAAGCAGGCATGCTGAGAAGTGAATTCCAGTCCCAGGTCAGATCTAATTGCATTCTGACGCTGAAGCAATGGCCTGGTCATTTATATCAGCAACGTTGTGTTTCTTTTTATTTATTTGCCTCCATTCTGTTCTCTATCATCATAAAGAAAGAAATATAAACATGTAGACTGATAAAAATATGTACATACAGATCAAAATACACATACTGTCCTGTGCTGTACTTTTCAAGTTATTTAAATAATCTCTTTTTAGCCAAGATCAATTGCGGGAAAAGTGCAAACAAATAGAGCAATTTGAAAAATGATGAGCAACTCTAAAAGTGAGATTTAGTAAAAATTATGGTATTGTCATGGCCTATTACCAAGGAAAACAATGTACACAGGGGAGGAAAGACAAATTTAATCATGCATACAAGCACACAAGATATATATGTGTAGCTGTGATTTTTGAAACTAAGGCTATTTAGAAACCTACTTTGAATAATTCAACAGCAATACGTTACTACTGGGCACAGTACAGCACATGTATGTTCATGGCACAAACACATATCCATGAATACATTCCCGAAAATATAACTATCTTTATGTGTCTTTCCTTCCTTCTCACCTGCCTTTTACTGCTTTCACCATTAAAGATATTTTGCCCTGGTCTGCATCCTCAGCTTCCTCCCCCACTGTTTTTTGCCCAGACTCCCAGCCAGCCTCCTAGCCTGAGACTCTTCCTTCGAGAATCTAAACAAGATGCCTTTGCATCTGACTGAACACAATGGGCCTCTCTTCAAAGCCAAGCAGCATTTTTCCTATCATTGTTTGCAGGGGAAGAGTCACTCTGCACTTTGCTCAGATATTACGGTCACACAAGCATTATTAGCTTATGGGTAGATTTGCTTTCATAAGAGGGTTTTGTACAACTAACAAGATTGCTTAATCCCTTCCTAGGTCCCTCCACATTTGTAACAAGTTTTGTAATTGCTTTTTAAATAAAATGCCCTGACCTTGGAAACTCACTTGCAAGCCAGCTCAATCCTCTGGCTTTTTTCCCATCATATAGGTTTTATGACCTCTCCTATCTGGATATCAAGCCCTTTCTCAAAAGTATCTTAGTCCAATCCACTTGATGTTATCCAGAACGAAGAGCCCTCAGCACGTGCTTTGGATCCGATCCCTACCTGGCTGCTGTGCTCAGAGGGGCGTTGATCAAATCTGGTAACAACAAATCAGGGCCCAGAAAACGTATTGTAAAACCTGGAATCGTTCCACCTAATCGCAAGCAGGCTTTCACAACTTTACTGAAGAAAATTTCCTTATCAGGTGAGGATGTGACTAACTTCCACTCAGATTTCATGTTGTGTTTCTTATCAAAAACACTTGAAAATATTTTCCCTTTATCCATGGAATCTGCTTTCAAAACTTGTTTTATTAAAAGCCACAGTATGGCATGGTGACAATTGTGTAAAGTATTTTCCATGTACTTCACGTCCCAGCATTAACCAAGCTTTGCCTTCCCTGGTGCACAGGAGTGAGGCAGGCTAGCACAGGTATACCAGTTAGTTTTTTGTGTTAACCTCTATGCCACCATGAATACAGTGTTACCAATATCCAAGGGAGCTACTTAAAAACTCATTTATTCCCAATAGTTTCCAATCCTGTCATCATTAATCATTGCACTCCCTGTCACATTTTTGTTCCCACACTGGTGTTTTTTAGTCACCTGTGGGTGAATCTTTAAGAAGTCACCCATGGATGCCAGGCTGAAGACCTCTGCGATGCTGTAGGACACCCCAGCCCTCTGTGCAGGCACGCTGTAAGAGCCAGACTGCAACAGTCGGCTTCTGCTTCCAGCTCTGCCACTGAATTGCTGGACAAATTTGAACAAATCCCACAACTTGTGCTTATACTTCAGCCTAATGTGTATAGGGGAGTTCCCTGCTTCTCTAGGGTTCTGTGTGGCTTAATAAACACCTACAGGGTGGGCTGGATCAATGTCTAACAAGGTGGGAAGGACTGGGAGTTACGTCTAGAACTATTAAACTACCAAGGACCTAAATCACATTAAAAGCTACAGGGATTTCATTCGCAAGAAGGCGAGTGCCTAAAACATACCCAAAACTTTATAGACATTGCTGAAATGTAATTAAATAGTAAATATCATTATAGTAATAACTTAGCACTTTTCCTTCCAAGACTGAAAAAACATTTTGGTAAACTCTAATTAAGACTCAAGTCATGAAACTCAACCTCTTTGCAATGAATAGCAGTGTATGTGTAACGCTGTGCAGCAACATGACCCAACAGATTAGTGCAGGAAAAAGAGGAAAATACCACATCCAACCTACAAGTTCAAAGGGAATTAGGTGAACAGAAGGATCCCAGGTGGAACTAGGATTAGGGCACTTGAAGTAAATTAACTCTATTGCCAGAGAAACGATTACAGAACACTTAAGACCAGTAATTGTCAAGAAACTTTTTAATATCTTTTCCAAAATATACTACCTGCATCAGCAGTGTTCCCTACGTCCTATTGAGACAGGACTACTGACTCAGGTAGGATGTGCCACCTACAGAGGAACCAAGAACTGCTGATGGCAGCATTTGAGGGCTGCAAGAACTACCCCAGCCCCAACAAGATGTTGGAATGGTGCCAGGCAGCAAGAGTCTCTTACACAAGGCACTTTACAAGGTGCTCTCTCTTTTCAATATCAAGCTGCCTAGGACCTTTCTGTCCCCTAGTCCCACATATCTCAAAATGTGAGCAGACACACTTAGTTTATAACAGTCTCCATTCCTTATGTCCGTAACTATAAGGTGCTATTATATTTTATACCCTGCTTAAGTAAACTACATTATTTTCACCAATTATTTTGCCTTAACCTCCATGCCCTTCCCTAATCTTGATAAAAATATTTGAAATGTTAAATCCATTTCATCTTCCACTATTTGTCATTAGCACCATTTCCACTATTTGTCAGTAGTAGCACCATGAGATTAGCGCATCATTAGCACCTGTTTTTCCTGAAATTGTAACTTATATCTTAAACTCCTCCTTTCTGTTTTTTCTTTTCAATTTTCCAAATTATGGTTATGCAAAAGAAATTAGTTGTCTTTATAATAAACACACCAGTTAAAATTCCTACATATTATTTACTAGAAATAAATGAAAAATTGCCTTCTTATGAAGCACATTAAGACACCACATGAATATATCTGCACTAAAATTTCAACCACCCTGAAACTCAAGACTACTTAGACACTTCAAGCTAAGTCTGCCATGTCTTGACTCAAAGCTCTTTGAATCCAGAGAGAGTCAATTCATTGATTTTATTGCTTTTACTCCACACTCTTGCTTCGAAATATTTGGAAACAGTTAGAGCCAAATTTTTAAAAGTACACAGCTAACCTCCAAAGTCTGGGCAAGCCTGGGTATAGTATAGGAATGACAACCCAAAAATTATCCACAGAAACTATCCCAGGTAGCCAGAAAAATCTGTCCATTCCTTATGCTCTCTTTCTCCAGATCATCTTAAGCCAAAGAAAAGACTATTGGGAAAAGTTTCCATGTGCCACATAAAATCCATTTCATTTTGTGGCTGTCCTACCAGCGTCTCCTGTAGAGAAATGCAAGTCAGGATCACAGCACAAAGTTTCAGGTGGGCACCAGGCATAGTGCAACAATCCTGGTAAAACATTCGAGTTCTCCCTCTATTTCACTTGCAGGATACCAAATGATAGGAGTGGCAGGCTGAGCTCATCGGAGTCATTTGAATTTCAAGATACATCACTTAATGGATCATCATCGCTCACAGAAATCACTGAAAACCTCTCCTATGACACTTGTGCTTTTCAGTAAAATTACTGTGCAGAGGGATGTTGGTAGATCATACCTATGCCTCTTTAGTCAGACCCTCTTCTCCCTCTGCTGCTGAATTTAGAAACGTCACCTCTAAAATTAATATCCTCACACAACAGTCTCACAGATTGTCTCCTAAACTACCGTGAAGCCCTTGAAAACCCATTATGAAAATCAGTGATGGGAAAAAAATAAAAGTAAACCAACATGGGAGGGGGTTGTCCAACCCCTTTCTGTCCTGAACTCAGGAAAACTGTTTTTAAAAGTTTCAGTAGACAATCAGGAACTTTCTAAGAGCTCTGTGCATAAACCTTTACCAATAAAGCTTGACTATAGCATTTACAGTACTCTAAAATGTAGGACAGTTATTCTGATGTTTTCCTGTCATTTATGATTTTTTGTAATATCCATATCAGCTTCAGATCCCTGTTATGGACTTAATTTTCTGAAGCTCCACTTTATAAGGCTTGTTGAAGCGTGTCAAGACAGAAAACAAGAAATCCCTTCTCTTCCATCCTCCAGAAGATTTACAGAGACTCAGTGCAAGAATGTATTTTACCAGTAGCTTTCTTACTCAGGGGGAAAACTAATTTAGTAATCTCACTGAACAAATGACAAGTCTGATTGTCTCTAGGAGAGAACTGAAGAAACTAAAAAGCCTTGTCACACCATGTTTTTTAAGACGATGCTATTCAAGCCCCACACCCTTGCCAGCAATTCCTCATGAATCATTCTCCTCTGTAAAGGCTCTTATCGATCTTATATTGAGACAATGAAATTTGACTTATTCAGGGTCTGTTTCTGTTCAGCTGGCCTTTCACAGAAAACACTATCTGGAAGTATTTTTAAAAAAACAGGAATGTAGTAATGTTTTTTGAGAACTTATTACAGATAAGTATGATGAATAAACAGAAGGCAAACATTACCAAGTAACTGAGATTTCTTCCAGTTCTACCTCTTCTGAGGACTTTTCAGCCTCAGTGAGAGACAATTCGAGTTTCCATCTCAGTTATCTGTTAGGATCCACCAGTCCAAGTTTACCAGAATACCAAATGCTCCATCCCAAACAGCTATGAATTACTCCACTGGGGATACCAACATTGAAAAAAAAAATAGCCTTTTTTACTCTCCTTACACCAACTAAGTACTCCCAGCCACTTGAACCAGCAATTGCAGGTCTACAGTAATACCAGAATGGACAATTTTAGAACAGGATCTTGCTTGCACTGAAGGCAACAGTAACCTTATTTGGGGATGCAAGCCCTTTGGGATCACTCTTGCTCAGAAAAAAGACAGAGGGCAAATGTCACCCGAAGCATACTCCAAAATTGAATTCGACAGGGATGATGAATAATGAAAAAATGCCTAGCTGCCCTACCAAGATTTACCAGGAAGCAGGCAATCTGCTGAGCATCCCTTGCCCAGCTCCAAGCCTTCAGCCCTGCTCCAGAAGAACCTGGTTCTCTCAGGCCATTTCTGCTGCCAGAGAGAGCTCTTGAAACCTCATTGGAGCTTGCTCCCTGTCCTGCAGCACCACGTTATTAAAAGATCCGTATTCTTCTGCCTACCCCCACAAACATAAATCCTCATTTTATATTGCCTTTCCTTTAACACTGAACATAAAAGACTGTACTTTTTATTGGAGTTTTATCTTTGCCTCGGCTTCTAACAACCCATACTGAACACTCTGCTATTATGGCCCCTTCTGGATTTAGACACATATAAGCTGTTCGTGTTTGGCTGCACACATTGGTATTTTTATGCTCTTACGTATCTCTACCTTACAGTATCTCTGAATATGTTTAAAATTGTTTGAAAAGAACACACTAAGACTTCATTCAAATAAAACTGGAGAAAAGTGATCTGCTACACACGTATTTCCTCATCACTTAACTTTCATGTTCAGCAAGGGCTGCAGTGTTTAATTTTGGCCATTTGTTTTAATTTGTCCATTACAGTAAAAAGGCTGTGCCCAGATTTGGCCCTGTGAAGACGCAGTTTGCTCCAGTTTAAATAGGTATGAGGCATAGCATTTTCACATCATAGAAATGCTTCTCTCTCGTCTCCTTTCTTTTTCCCCTAATGTATATTTTGCAATGCTAATTCCTTTCATAAGAGACATAGGGATAAGTAGTGGTTTACAGTTCAATCTTCCCCTGGTACCCATAAATATTTATTGTTTCTTGCCTTGTTTCAAGGCCCAGATGAAATTCATCTTCCTGGGAGGGGGTGGAGAGAGAAGGGATGTGGAGGGGCGAACATCATCTTTAAAGTATAAACGTGAACAAAACGAAAACAGATGCGTGCAGAGGAAAGGAGAAGCTGGTGGGAACACGGCAGGGCTGGAGCACATTTTCCCTGGGAGAGGGCCGTGCTGTGTGCTTCCCTGGGACGCCCCACGGGCAAACGGCTCCCCTGTGGACAGCTTCCCGGGTGGAAGGGGGCAACCACCACAGGCTGCAGAGGCCAGGGGCCGGCTGGGAACAGGTCCTGCTCCCCCGCCAGGCCCCTGGTGACGCCATTGCATTGTCCCCTCTTCATTTATCCATTTCAACCAGGGAGGAAAATGCCTCCCGGTCGGAAAGAAGGACGTCCTAACGCCGCTCCCTCGCCCAGGGCTCTGCAGCTCGGTGATGGCAGCCTGCCCCGGCGGGCACCGCCAAGCAAGGACAGGGCTTTCCAGGCCAAGCAGCGGGCGGCAGTGGAGAGGAAGAGGGGGAGGAGGTGCCGGGAGGGAGACCGGGAAACTGTAACTCATTGTGGATGAGCTGAACTGGCCGGGGTGGTGAGCGCTGGCCGCCCAGCACATCCATCAACCTGCCGAGCAGCCCGACAGGCTGGAGCCGCGGCTGCTCCCTCTCTCCTCGTGTCAGGCGTGATCCAGCCCAACTGTGCCGAGGCATCTGGCCCGGCCCAGCCTGGCGCGCTCCGGTCACTGCAAGGCGTCGCAGCCGTCCCCCCTGCAGCGCTCAGCCCCCATGGCTGTGCTGCGGCCTGAGTGCTCCAGAGCTTGCTACCCTTTCAGTCCTTGCAGTAGAGCCCGAGATTAATTTAACCCAGTTGTGTCCACTCACATTAAAAAGTCTCATCACCTTTAAATTCGCCTAATGGGAGGCTATGGGTGCCTCCTCCCTGGAGGTGTTCAAGGCCAGGTTGGATGGGGTCGTGAGCAGCCTGGGCTGGGGGGAGGAGGGGGGTGGCACTGGATGGGCTTTAAGGTCTCCTCCAACCCGAACCATTCTGTGATTCTAGGATTGTAACACTGTCAGCTCCAGCAGCAGCCAGGTCCTCGGGCTTCCTCTAGGACTCCAAAACAGGGCAAATCAAATGCTCTGTTTTGCTCCATTTTATGAGGTAATTTGGGTTAAGTTCTTGTATTTATTTTTGCAGTCATGCTGTAACGATGTCGGTCTCTAGCGCAGGGCTGTTAAATGCTCTCAGCGCTCTATCGATGTCGAGCTTGGCAGAAGTGCCGCAGCCATGGCAGGGTGCAGCAGGGCTTCTGCTGCAGCACCCCCACGGCCACCACCTGCTCCTCTGCTCCAGGGCACTGCCCCGGCTGGTCGCTGGCAAGGCTGTGGCCCTAACAGCCATAGAAAGCCAAAATGCCCAGGCAGAAGGACAAATGTCTATTTGCATCTTGCTCCCTCACCTCCTGCTAACGGCGCTGGCGTCGCGGCGATGCCTGATAGGGATCAGCTGCAACACCTCCCCTTGTCACAGGGCCTTAGCTCACAGCTCGTGCTCTAAACTTCCTGCACTTTGCTGAAAGCGCAGCCAGAACACTGCTTTATTGATGGGGGCAGTGAGAATGATTTTTCCAATTTCAAAGCTTTGCCTTGAAGGATTTCAGGACTTTTTTTTTAATTATTTTTTTTTATGTGTGTGATAAAGGTTGAGTTAAATAAGCGTTTACATGTAATAGCACTTCCTAAATGTATGCATTTTTCCCAGTGTGGCAGATAAACTATATATGATACAGTCCCACCTCTGATATGTTTTTCACATCGTTTCCAAATTGTATTGATCTTTTTGTTTTGTTGGAACTCATATATCCTAACATGCCTACATAAACTGTTGAATTTCTATATTATTTTTACTTATTATTTATTAAAGTGGCTTTTTTTTCCAAAAGGAGATGGTGCCATGAAACATGAACAACAGTTCTTTCATCTTTAAGAATCCCAGTTCAATTTGTAGGCTTATATCCCGCATCAGGAACGCATCAGTACTCAGGAGAGCTGTTAATGTATTTTAGCTTTAAATATGTGCCCATATCCTCCTGAAGTCAACAGTACATAAGTATACAATCAAAATAGGGGAGAGGAGCTTTTATAAGAATAAATTTCAAAATACTCAAAGTGTTTTCCTGCAACTGTACCTTAAAGGGTGTTTCTGTCTTCTTAGAATTATTCCACCATCACCAAAATGTATTTTTTTCCTGGATTAGAACAGAGGAATATATAGTGTATCAGAGGAGAAAGTTAAAGAGCATTCTGTTTTCTAATGAAGTGACAGAGGGAAATTTTAGATAGAATTGTTCAAAGAGGCGTTCTGCCAAGGAAAAAGGATTCATAACCATATACTTAAAGAAATACACAGTCAAGAGCTCAGTACAATATTCATCAAGGAGCCAAGAAGCTCTAATAGTACGATTTTAAGCTTTGCCATCCAAGCAATAGCAGCTCAGGAGGACTAGTACTTAATGATGATTTCATCATGTTGTCTCTATCTTGAAACACTATGACGGTAATACATATTACCAGGACAGGAGAAAAGGAGGAAGTACTGGAAATCTGATAAATTCACCTCTCAAACCTGAGAGATTTGTACTGCAAGTACTTCTTGCAATACTTTACGTGTTTTCCAGGAACCCTCAGCTTCTGATACCAAGCCAGGCCTGTCCTGTTCAGTGTTGCTGGATATAACAGGATAACATAAAGGATGATTCCCATTGTCTTCAAAAGGAACCACTATTATGCACAAAGTGAAAGGTGCCTCTCGTGTTTATGAATGAGCACACCTCTGCAGAGCCAGGCTCACCTCCAGCACCATGATCGTTCTGTGTATGTAATTAACGCTATCAGCCTAGCATTTTCCTAAATGATCCTTCTGCATTGAGGATTGCGTTTTCTATTTTTACCATTTATGCAAGTGGAGAAGTTACAGCTATTATTAGTAGTCAATTTAAAAAGTGTCTTCACTGCAGTCAACAGGGGCCACTATTTCTGCCTCAAGACAGGTGGGAAACCAATGGAAGAATTAGAGTAGTACTGTTCCAGCGTGTGGTGTAGCTGCTGCATTCTTAAGAAATAACATCAGGCTTTCACTGGTGTCTGGAAACCATCATGTGCTGTGCAGGTACTCTCTGTGTCAGCTGTTGCAGGACAAAGGACAATACTGAAAGATTGCATATGATATGTCACACTGAGAGACTACTGTTCCGTGAAACTTCCCCACTTCCAGCACCACCTAATGTCAGAAAACCCGGGGGGAAGGGGGACGGGGACAGACGGGGATGGGGACACAACACACAACAAAAACCACCTAGAAAATGTGAAAGCATCAGGCTACACTCTCATGAATTTACCATTTTTACCAATGCAGCAAATAAGCTAAAATTTATGGAGAGGGTGAAAAAATATATGTCAGAGAAATTAATCCTGTATTACCTCTCAGAGGTGATCATACTTGTGACAACTTAGTCAAATCATTCGTTGTTGATTACAAGGAAGTTAAAAACCTGTCAAAAGAGAAACATATTTTCCTTAGAAAACCTCTTCAAAAAGCTTGCTGAAATTGCTGTCTTAAGGTGAACCTATTAAAGGATGAGTATGGGCAAGTCTTGAAACATATTTAGGGATTAAAAATGCTTTACCAAATTGCCAGCAGTCACACAGCAGTATTTGTGCTAGGTGGCTGCTCTGTATTAAATGATACAGATTAAAAAGGCTTCAGCTAGACAGGTAAAATCCAACTTACAATTGAATCCAAGCCTAAATCCTAGATCCAGATACCCTCAGACTTAGATATTTATGAAAACCATATCCAAATGTAACATAGTTGAAAGCTAGGAAAAGAATATCTGTTGCTAGTTAGTGGATCTGTCATACATTATTATTAGTGAAGGAGCTTTGCCAAATCCCATGGCATGGCTGTCCTGTGTTTGGATCTTAATAATCAGTATTTTTCTTCAAGTATTAGTTTCTGGAGTCATGTGAATATATACAAATCTCACCTTTCTCTGTATATTCTTTTAGCATTTCCTAATGGATTCTCACAATAAAGTACTATGTCTTTTCCGTACAGAAAGGGAAGTTCAGCGGCCTTGTCCTTTAAAGTCTACAGAGAAACTCCAGGGGTTTTTTCATTAACTTTGGGCAAAATACCTGGGCAGCAATGCAGTATGACTTATGCAAGGACACACAACCCAAACTGACCGAGAAACTCCATCTTAAAAAGCTATTATCTATTGAGTACATGGTAGTAACTGGCTGGGGGATGCTCCTACTGTGTCCAAACTGTGAGGTACTTTCAAAGTAGAATGCTTATTGTGCACCTGATATCAGAAGTGTCCCTGACCCAGGGGCTAGAGTAGATAGTAAGCAGGAGTAGAATTAATAGCAAAATCAGATCCATTCTGAATCAACACTTTTTAATTTAGCAGATAAATATTCCTCTGTATAAATGAAATACACAATAAAGTATACTTCACTTCTGGCCACGTAGGAAAAAAAATCACAAATATTGGTCTGCCGCTTCCATGTCCATTTAGTGAAGCAGAAATAAGCCCATTGTAACAGGAGATTGCCACAGGATCCGTATCTCCAGCTTTGCAAATGAACATGCCTTGATGTTTAATTTTCCCTGAGTTCCTCTGCATTTAGGTACCAGCAGGAGACCATTATACTGTGACAGCACTCAGTTCTGATGACATTATCTTAAACTTTTCCCAGTTGTCCGTCCTCACCCCTGTTGTGCTGCCGCCATCTATTAACATTCCACTGACAACAATGAAAGACGTTAGAGCAGAGCATGTTGACGCAGTAGCCAAGCTAGGGTGCTTTCACCTGGTCATACACAAACATTTGGCAGTAGCTATGTAGTTAATTAGCTGGATCACATTGTGCCTGTTCCTTAGAAGGCTCGTCTGAAGTTCTTTGCATTTATAATTCAGGGATTCATAGATTTTTATGGCCAGAAGAAATCATTATGTCATCTGGCCTCCCTTTCTCTATTATAAAGGCCATACAATTGCATTCACTTACTTCTGTTGTTAAACCAATTACTTGTGTTTCGCCGTCTTCCAAAAAAGACATCCAAAGACTTCAAAAGATGGCAAACCCACTTCTCCCTTGGAAGCTTATCCCAACAGCTAATCACCCTAAGTATTACACAACTAATGTAGGCTTGGGACTAATAAAGCTTAGTCCCCTCTGGATTCATGTTTCATGGTTGGTTGACTCCGATGCCTAACAAGCTGTGAGCTCTGATTAAAGTTTCTTCCCATATATAGAACATTTTTAAGGCTTTACCCGAACTCCTTGTGGATCCTCTGTGTCTTACTAATGTGACAACTCACATTATAGCCCTGAAGGTACCTCAGATCATTAGAGGTCTCTGTCAGGATTCTTCTAAGAGAAGTTTCACCTACTCTGGACCACATACTTTCATGAAACCTGTAGAAACATAATTACTTTCCAGACCTTCCCCTCCCCTTTTGCCCGCCAAGAGTGGCTGCAGAGAGACAAGTTAAAAATTTATTGGAGGCACCTGTGCATGTACATGCCTGTACATATACACATGGCACGGTTACTTGCATCTTTTTTTCCAAATAGTTGTGCCTTCTTTATTATTTATTTGCATGTGTTGCTGTCTTTCTCACTATGTTTTTCTTTTCCTCCTCAGTATGTCTTTCATCTCCAAATTAGAGTGCACACTAACACCCAGAATTTTCGCCGTACTGATGACATTAGTGCATTCATTATCCTTTTTAATATGATGAACACTTTGAGTTTTCTTTATTATCCTGTTGTATTTTGTCCCAGGTTGGAAGTGGGTTTATTCCTCTTTTCTGTACTATTGCCAGATTTTGCTAATGCAGATATCATGAGGTGAAGAAGGGCCTATATGCCCCAAAATTTTCCTGTATTCTTCCAAGTATGTCAGTGAATCCAGTAAAAAAATCCCTTCCTACACATCTTCCTTGTATCCTTAGACCACCATAGTTATAACAACATAGCTAAGAGACAGGAACAGTCTGCCATTTTTCCAGTGTTAATCTCCCCAGTGTCACATAGAGGTAAAAACACCTCCTTATGCTACTCACAACTCCCCTTCTTATATATCAAAGGACCACATCAGTCTTTTCTCAGAACATCTCACTGGGAACTCATGTTGAGTGACTTGTCTTCTTTGACCTCTAAATCCTTTCCAGAGCTTTCTAAGACACAGTCTTCCTATTGTTCAGAGAGAAACTGCTAACATTCTGCAAAATACTATACATATTACCCTAGAAGAAAGGTTTGTTGCACATTATTATGTTGGACATAAAAAAAGTCCATAGCCAAATTTCCCAAAATCGATGTAATAAATAACCACCAGAAAAATTTAAAAATTGGGGAGACTAAACATACTGTACTATTTCTTAATTAAATTTCTGCTTTTGGTATGGTTGGAGAGAAGGGAAGAGTAGAAATGGGACTACACGGGCCAATTTTAGTGATTTATTTTTTGCAGTGAGGGACAGAATAAAATATGTTGCAATGTTCTGCAGTTTCCCCTCGTTTCCCACATTTTAGGCAGACTTTCCTCAGTAGTACTGATAATCAGTAGCTAGTGAACTGAAATTGTGAGAACCAAAATTAGAGACAATTTTGAAAATAGGAGGCTTGGCTTCCCTCTACCTTGGCTTCCCTTTCAGTAATTGTGAAAGTAAAATTTAATTCATATCTTATAGACACGTTAAAAGGCACTCAGATTAACAACATTGATGGTCTCAGAGAAAAGCAGATCTATAATCACTGAAAATGTGTTGTAATACTTGTAAAATTTTTTTTCGTATCGCTCTTAACTAAATTATCTCTTCCAGAGTTCTTTTTATTAATAAGTTCTAACCCACCTAACCACTGTCAGTTTTACTAATTAAAAGAAAACTCTCCTTTTTGACACTACACTCTTTTGCATCTGTGATGAAATCTAATACGGGCTGATGAGAAAACTAGTAATTTTCTTGTAAGAAACCGATGGTTAATTTTCACTGGGTCATTTGACAAGAAAATAAAACTAAGCAATGTCCATTTTGGTGATAACATACCAGGTCCTGAGACAACTATTCTGCTTGTGGACCAGCTTCTTGAAGGGCTGTCTGCCTCCAGGAAAGGACTGAGAACACTCAGCTCCTGTCTGATAAGAAGGAAGTTGCTATGCCAAATCCTAACTTTGAGGAAACTTTTCAAAGATCTCTGAGCAGGAAATACACTTAGCCTTTAGAGAGTGTCCTCTCTGTCTCTTGTACCATATCATCTATCAAAGACATACGTAGATTTTAAACAAATAAACCAAAACAATAAGACAATGGTGATGGTTAAGAGAAGTTGTTGTAGAAAGGGAGTGTTGGTCAAGTTTCTTTTGACTAAAGCTTGCAGACAAGAATAGATTTTAAATTTAATCTTTATTACAGTAGTAGCAATAAAGCAGTAGTACAACAGACTAAAGATTTTATTTTCCTTTACACTTTGTTTAAGAACGTGCAAGAGACTCTCAAGGAAAATGAGAATCAAGACTTTTAATTGAGAGAAATTCATGAGTATTCTCTGTCCCGATGTTTCTAGCTGAGTTTAGTGGTTGCAGAGATCTGACTGTGTAAATACTAGCGCATAGAAATTACTTACCTGCATCAAGTTATTTCCATGATCAGAACCCATTAATGGCTTATTTGTAGAGCTGTTAATGCTAAACAACAAACCAAATAAAAAGGTGAAGTTAGACAAAGTCTAAGCTGTACCTGAGGCAGTACATAAATCGGCTGAGTCTGCAAAACCAGCGCTCATGGAGGAAGAAAGCCAGGGGAGGCAAACTAGGATTCTAACTACGGAAGTTAATTAGCCCTATTTTTAGCTAGAAGGGGATTTCTGTTTAATATTCACCCAGGGTTTAGGTTACAATGATTTAAGAATACAGAAAAAAATAAAAAATTTACCTGGAAAATTTGGTTGAAGGCCTTAAACAAACAAAAAAAAGTAAGAAAAAAAAGCAAGGCAGGCTTAAGGATATACCCATATGCTCCTTCTAGCCATGCTTGAAAAAATATTTCTCATGAGATTACAGACAATGAGGCATTAATTAGTAAGAGATAATTCTCACGCATTGCACAATGCATTCATCTCCCTCAACTCAGCACATTTTACTGAATGATAATGTAAAGAGCATAGGTCCTTACTGGTCAAAATTACACATGCATGATGCCTGTCAATTTTAAGACTATAATCTTAAGGGGTTTGAAATTGTATTAAGGCATAGAAGACATCAAAAATGCAATACAATTCCTAACATGGGTTCATTCCTGACCTCAACAATTTTTAGTTCAAGCTATTAATAATGGACATAATAGGATTTGCTTTTGATTTTGTCAGCTTTGCGAATAAGCCCATTGGAAATGTCACCAATTAAAGCTGCAGGTGCACATCCCCTCTGAAGATGATAACGTAAAGGAAAAGCTATGATCCCTCTGAAGTTGATATGTTGTGAGAATTATAGGAGGGAAGTTCAGGTACCATCTTTCAACAGGAGAAGCAACATTTTCATTGTGACTTTTAGGTGGACCTTGATAGGTTCATGAAAATGCTGTGTGGCGTGGTTGCCTGTGACAGGTGAGAACTGTTGCTGTAGAGGTCTCTTCCAGCCTTATATTCCTGTAGTTTTTGGAAAACACCGATTGACATCGCTGCACCAGAGAGCTCTCTGTATTTTCTGAATTTGACTGGGAACCTAGCTCTTTAGATATTGAGGTCACATTTGAAAATACAGCTTTTAACTCTTCTGCTTCTTTAGTAGTGAAATAGGTACACCAATTATGTGCCTTTGCAAAAAAAGTCAGTGATAGGGACAGAAAAAAATTTATTTTACTTTGTTATGCCTAAACACAGTGACATTTGAACACCAACAAAAAATCCAGAGCAGAGGAGGTATGAGAAAGAGGAGTAACTGACTGAACAGAAATCTCTGGCAGACCTTAGCTGGCGTTGTCAGGCTGCTCAAGGGAATCAAGGACAGGTATCTTTATCATTGAGCAATTAAGCTCGAAGGCAGAAGAATATACTTGTTAATACCATCTCTCCAACCATCCCTGATAAATTGTATTCACCCCTTTTCCCACTCCTGTTCTCCACCCATCCTTTCTTTTTTTTAAGCGGCTACACCCTTTCACCTGCTTCACCCTCACCCCTTGCCAGCTTCACTGCTCAGAGCAATTCGGAGAACCCTGCCAGAAAACCTCCAGCTCCTCTCGCTGCCGCACTGCTCCACCGCCTACCTGAAGAGACAGAGATCAGCAAGGGAACAGGTGAAACGCGCTGAGAAGGCAGGCAGAGGGAAGCAGCAGGTTCCCAGCTGGCAGCAGACGGAGTAGGACTTGACTTTTCTCCCACGAGACCTGAGTAACCCATAGCGAGATGGAGTTGCCCTCCAGTCACTGTTCATTTTCCAGAGAACATCAAAGGTGTAGCATGGTACATTATGCACTACTTCTTCAAAAAGTGAGATGCTATTGAAAAATCTGGTAAATGCAGAGCACTTTGGTGATAAAAATTACAATTGCCAATGAAGTAGCACTTAACGATAATTAAAAAAAAAAGCTCTGAGGCATTCTAAGAACAGAAACATAGCACTAAGAATCCCCTTGTAATATAAAGCAAATCCCTCAGTCAATAGTCTGTTAATGAAATTTATTTAATTAATTAATGGAAGTGAATGAACATAGAAACACATTGCAACTTTGGCTACCACAGGGAAATGTTCTGATCAATTAATGCAATCGAATTACTTAAGTAACTGCAAAGATTTTTTTAAAAAATAAGCATGAAAAGGTATATATTAAAATATATCCCTGGAAAAAAAAAAGATTAAGTACCTTGTATGGGTAATGTTTGTATCTGAAGTCGCTCTCATGTAGAAGCTCGCTAGTTAATTGCAATTATAAATGAACAGCTTGTCATTAACACTCATATTTGTGGATGTAAATAATTGCATGGTAAAGCAAAAAAAAGTGCTGACTCTGAACCAGATCAGGATACAGACAAGTGGTCCCTGAGACCATAGCAACTAAGTGCAATGCGATACGCAATATATATTATGATCGCAACCACCGTACACAACATTTGACAGAAAATCACATTCACCTACATTTACTAGTGCACTAAACCACAGTGAGAATTAGTAGAAAACAGTAATAAAAAGACACAATGTCTGGGGGATAGGAAAAGTCTATCAACAGGATCAGCTTCAGTAGAAACTTCAGATAGTAGAAACCTCCTAGCCTTTTGCATAGAGCAACTAATTATCTCAGCCAAAATCATAAAACTTTCTGGAATGCCAAGTTACATGAAGAAAAATGAGATATGAATCATGTTTATTCAACTTTTATTTAAAGATAGCAATAATTCCTTTGCATTCTTTGAGAGCCTAGGGCCGCTTACAAGTTACACCTGTAACATGCATTAGGTTAATAAGATTATGTCTACTCATTAACCCTCAGTGTATTAATGGCTAATTATGTGTCTTATTATTTAAAAGTGGATGCCCCCATACAGGTTGGAGGGGTATGGCAGGAGAGGGGATGATCTGATTAGAGAGAAAGCATTTATGCGTGTGAAGTGAAAAGGTAATGCTGTATATACAAAGGGTTCTTAGAGGTTAAACATTTCAGGTTAGAAGGATATTCATTATAGTATATTCAGACTACATGAATGTGCAGGTGGAATAAAGACAAAGCACTGGCATTGTAACTTTCAGTAACCATTCACTTCAAAGATGCTCCTCGTATCACAGAGAGGTTTTTTAGTGCCAGTTTGGTCTTGTCTCTAGAGCACTCATGTGCCCTGTAGAGTGTAAAAGCACAAGATACACAAAAAATCTGTTCCCAACTTGCCTCCTGAGACAGTATTAAATTCAGGTCATTCTGAGTGGAGCTAGGCAAAATTTGCAGCCACAATCCCTTTTCAGAATGGACGTGTTGAAATATGCTATGTAATGTGCAGCCTTTTTACCCAGTTACTTTGTGAACAAGGCATATAAGTATATTTTAAAGCGTTTTAAGTATCAATGCTATTGAAATACCTTAACTATGTTTCAATGTGAAACATTTTGATGTCTGGGTTAAATAAAACTTTTAATTTTTTTTAATTTAAGTTTTAAAATTTTTAATTTTCTTGAAGTTATTTTGCAAATAGTAAAAAAAATCATCCTCAAAATCTTATCTGACTTCCTTTTGTTCAGTTTTTTGAAACAGCTAGCAAGCAAAATAACCCATCCTTCACAAAGTGTTTTTTCTTAAACACAAGACTTCTCAGGCAGGGCTTAGCCTGTTGAACCCCATTTAATCACCACCACCAAAGCACAGTTATGGTGTCATGCAAAAGATAATGTCACCGAGTCTCTAGGTATGAGAAAGAGGATTTGTTTGACCTGATTTTTTTCCTCATAGCACTGAGAAATCCCTTTAGGCAAGAAGTTTTTTTTTTTTTTNTCACCCCTTTTCCCACTCCTGTTCTCCACCCATCCTTTCTTTTTTTTAAGCGGCTACACCCTTTCACCTGCTTCACCCTCACCCCTTGCCAGCTTCACTGCTCAGAGCAATTCGGAGAACCCTGCCAGAAAACCTCCAGCTCCTCTCGCTGCCGCACTGCTCCACCGCCTACCTGAAGAGACAGAGATCAGCAAGGGAACAGGTGAAACGCGCTGAGAAGGCAGGCAGAGGGAAGCAGCAGGTTCCCAGCTGGCAGCAGACGGAGTAGGACTTGACTTTTCTCCCACGAGACCTGAGTAACCCATAGCGAGATGGAGTTGCCCTCCAGTCACTGTTCATTTTCCAGAGAACATCAAAGGTGTAGCATGGTACATTATGCACTACTTCTTCAAAAAGTGAGATGCTATTGAAAAATCTGGTAAATGCAGAGCACTTTGGTGATAAAAATTACAATTGCCAATGAAGTAGCACTTAACGATAATTAAAAAAAAAAGCTCTGAGGCATTCTAAGAACAGAAACATAGCACTAAGAATCCCCTTGTAATATAAAGCAAATCCCTCAGTCAATAGTCTGTTAATGAAATTTATTTAATTAATTAATGGAAGTGAATGAACATAGAAACACATTGCAACTTTGGCTACCACAGGGAAATGTTCTGATCAATTAATGCAATCGAATTACTTAAGTAACTGCAAAGATTTTTTTAAAAAATAAGCATGAAAAGGTATATATTAAAATATATCCCTGGAAAAAAAAAAAGATTAAGTACCTTGTATGGGTAATGTTTGTATCTGAAGTCGCTCTCATGTAGAAGCTCGCTAGTTAATTGCAATTATAAATGAACAGCTTGTCATTAACACTCATATTTGTGGATGTAAATAATTGCATGGTAAAGCAAAAAAAAGTGCTGACTCTGAACCAGATCAGGATACAGACAAGTGGTCCCTGAGACCATAGCGACTAAGTGCAATGCAATACGCAATATATATTATGATCGCAACCACCGTACACAACATTTGACAGAAAATCACATTCACCTACATTTACTAGTGCACTAAACCACAGTGAGAATTAGTAGAAAACAGTAATAAAAAGACACAATGTCTGGGGGATAGGAAAAGTCTATCAACAGGATCAGCTTCAGTAGAAACTTCAGATAGTAGAAACCTCCTAGCCTTTTGCTTAGAGCAACTAATTATCTCAGCCAAAATCATAAAACTTTCTGGAATGCCAAGTTACATGAAGAAAAATGAGATATGAATCATGTTTATTCAACTTTTATTTAAAGATAGCAATAATTCCTTTGCATTCTTTGAGAGCCTAGGGCCGCTTACAAGTTACACCTGTAACATGCATTAGGTTAATAAGATTATGTCTACTCATTAACCCTCAGTGTATTAATGGCTAATTATGTGTCTTATTATTTAAAAGTGGATGCCCCCATACAGGTTGGAGGGGTATGGCAGGAGAGGGGATGATCTGATTAGAGAGAAACCATTTATGCGTGTGAAGTGAAAAGGTAATGCTGTATATACAAAGGGTTCTTAGAGGTTAAACATTTCAGGTTAGAAGGATATTCATTATAGTATATTCAGACTACATGAATGTGCAGGTGGAATAAAGACAAAGCACTGGCATTGTAACTTTCAGTAACCATTCACTTCAAAGATGCTCCTCGTATCACAGAGAGGTTTTTCAGTGCCAGTTTGGTCTTCTCTCTAGAGCACTCATGTGCCCTGTAGAGTGTAAAAGCACAAGATACACAAAAAATCTGTTCCCAACTTGCCTCCTGAGACAGTATTAAATTCAGGTCATTCTGAGTGGAGCTAGGCAAAATTTGCAGCCACAATCCCTTTTCAGAATGGACGTGTTGAAATATGCTATGTAATGTGCAGCCTTTTTACCCAGTTACTTTGTGAACAAGGCATATAAGTATATTTTAAAGCGTTTTAAGTATCAATGCTATTGAAATACCTTAACTATGTTTCAATGTGAAACATTTTGATGTCTGGGTTAAATAAAACTTTTAATTTTTTTTAATTTAAGTTTTAAAATTTTAAATTTTCTTGAAGTTATTTTGCAAATAGTAAAAAAAATCATCCTCAAAATCTTATCTGACTTCCTTTTGTTCAGTTTTTTGAAACAGCTAGCAAGCAAAATAACCCATCCTTCACAAAGTGTTTTTTCTTAAACACAAGACTTCTCAGGCAGGGCTTAGCCTGTTGAACCCCATTTAATCACCACCACCAAAGCACAGTTATGGTGTCATGCAAAAGATAATGTCACCGAGTCTCTAGGTATGAGAAAGAGGATTTGTTTGACCTGATTTTTTTCCTCATAGCACTGAGAAATCCCTTTAGGCAAGAAGTTTTTTTTTTTTTTCTTGGGTTTGTTTTAATTTTTCCTTAAGCAAAAAGGAGGGGAACTCATTTGTTAGGTGTGTGAGACTTTGCAGGTCTGGTTTTACAATACACCATTTAGTCTTTGGTGAGGCTTGTTAAACCCTGAAAGAAAAGTCATGCATTGACTGAGTGACGCCACCCTGAGGTTGATTCCCAAGGGAAAATAAAGACTCGGACCTGTCTTAGAATTGCCAGGGTGACCAAGAACATCCTCTAGCAAGTGATAGTGTACCAAACCTTGGCAAGCTGCATAACAACATTAAACCCAGTGATCTAATTATTCACCTCTAATATAAAGGGCAGGGTTCCATGGGAAATCAGGAGCAGGGCTGAGAAATACACCCAGCAAATACATTTCACAATACAAACGGAGGCAGTGTGTCAAGACTCTAACCTGGGAAAATTAACTTACGAAGCTGTCCTATGCATCCACTCTGCCCAGTTCAGAATGATTTCACATTTATGCAAAGGGAAGCTTTAAAGCATCAAATTATCATCCTTGAACACCTTGTTTAAAATATCACTTTAATTTGTTGCAGCTCAGAAATCTTTAATTTTCTATTAATTGTAGAGGTATACAATATAAATATATAGATAAATATAGCATAGAACTTTAAACTAACCCCTACTAACTTGTGAACGTAACAGAAAGTCACAAGTAAAAAAATAGTATCTTTATACGTGCCAATGAGAAAGTCAGCAGCGCTCAAGATGGCATATAAGACTTTTCTCCGTTGTTATATTTCTTTCACATGATCGTTTCTTCATTTTTTAATTCTGTATAATCTAGTGTCTTGCCATGTACCAAAATTTTGCAGTGTAAAGGTGTGAATTTCCAAATATAACCCTAAATACACATTGAAAATATTTGCATGTTCACTCATTTGTACATTTAAAAACTTGGATTTATTTGCACAGGAATAGCTACACGTGCCAAAGACGTGACAGTTCTATACTCTCTGTACACAGAAAAACAGATTTTTCTGCAAGTATATTTCAAACTGTGGAATATTTGAACTGCAGCCCAAGTAATTACCTGAACAGTCTACTGGGAATGTACATATTAGAACAAGTAGTAAAATAGTCTCTTCCAAATAGCTATTAAAAACAAAATTACAGATCCTGGGCCAGATCCTCAGCTGTTACAAATTGGTGGCTGTTACAAGGCTCTCTGACTTCATGTGTGGAAAGTTTGAGCTCCAAGACCCTAGAATCAAATCATAGAATAAATCGTACAGTAAATCTACAAATTACTGAAAAGTGAGGTTCAGAGTAGAAACATAGGTGGTATTCACACCGTCGCTTCAAAGGGCTTTAGGCATTCAGTTTGGCTTCTCCGAAGAAAGCCTGCCTTCTCTACATCAGCTGCATGAGGAACCCGGCTTCCTCCAAACTGCACCTTAACAGATGACAAAAGTAGCCTCAGTCATATAACATAAATGCTCTGAATACCAAAAAAAGGTCATGTCTTCTGTCAGTATAACTGAATTGCTAGAAAGACTCTGCCTTCAATAAAAAAAAAAAAAATAACAAGGATCAAGCCATTTTGTCGTAGAAGTTGTGGTTGTTTGCAAAAGCAAATCAATTCTTGCACCACTTTCTGCATCACTTTCTAATTTCTCTGTTATTCTCTTAATTAAAAAGTGTTCTGAATGATGTCTTGCTGCCTATAATAAGAAAGATTTTTATTTTCTTCTAACGATGGTCTAAATCCCGTGTAGCAACCAACTGACTAACACAGGGAAATCCCAATCTTTCAGCTCCATTGTATAATTTATACAATGTGTTCAACACTTTCCCACATAATAAATGTGGGAATCCCTTACAACCAGTCCAAGGCCTGAGGTTTTTTGTATGAATCATGTTCACTGCATCCTGACTTTACCACACCCCCAGCTACTTCTGCTGGGAGCCAAAGAGTTACTGCAATCACCACTGGTAGGAGATATCATGTGCAAAGGTATTATTTGTGGCAGGATGCTGTGAAGATGAGAGCCAGAGTCTGATAACTTTATCTCAGGGGTTACCTGGGAAAGACTCCTCTAGGTCCATTTAAAAGAGTAACTTTAAATAATGAATAAATTAAGAGATATTATCATTCAAATATTGCTATGGCAAATCTTTCATGTAGCCCTTAGTTAGGTTGTGTTTATTTAAGGTGATGCTCATTTGAATAGTTTGGGAAAGAAGCACTTTCACTGTACCTGTTATTCAATTTGACAGCTCTTTGCAACACAGGAAAAAGTCATGTTTGAACTTGTACAGAGAAATGTCATTGTCTTGTCTTTAGAAAAGATTTTCGAGATACTTCAGATAATGTTCACATGCATTTAGCCTCCCTGACTGGCAGATCTACTGTTCAGCAGCAGTTTTTGTGTAAGGAGGGAGGAGAGAGCAAATGACAACAGATGGTCCCATCATTAATGCAAAACTGACAATTTCAATCAACCCTAAAAACCTAGTTTCTGAGTTCTGCTTAGTGCAGGGAATTGAACCGGAAGGTTTCTTGCAACGTAGATGTCTCCACTGTACATTTATTCCTACTGCCTAGAGCCCTCGCAGTAGGCATAATCTCCTCTCGGTCTTTTCTCTGTCGTGTATTTCAGCAGTTTTATACCGTAGTGTCAGGTTGATCCCAGCTCCACCCATAGCAATCAGGGAATAAGAGTTTGTCAAGGCTTTAGGCACTCAATCAGCGCAAATCTGAGCACCTGACTTAGACTTTTGCTCTGACTCATGCTCTGGAATCATCCTCTGGAAGAATCACCTAGATACACACCTGTCTGTTGGCTCCAGAGGGAACCAAACGTAAGGACTAGGCAGCTAACCGAGCCGCTTTCCAGATTCTGAACATTAAATAAAGCCACTCATTACTATGAAACAGCATTAAGAGCAGAAAATCTGTGCTACGTTTATACGAGTGAGTTTTAGCGTGCTTCTGTCTCATTAAAGCTAGTTTTGAAGGGGTAGGAGGAATTCATAAAAGGAATCGCTTTTGCACCATTATGCAAAGGTGCAGTAGCCACGATCCGGCTGCTTGTTCTGCTGAGTGTCAGGCGTTGCCCTTGTCTGCATTTACGGTACGAGGAAAGGGGTGCAGAAACACGAACGCTGTGTGGTTATTATCTGCCCCACTGATTCAGTTTGTAATATTAAGCAAGTCAAGTAAGTGGTATCAGCCAGGCATCACAGATTTTCCCACATCACAGCAATGCCATTTGGCTGAATTAATTTATGCTTATGAAGCACTTTAACTCTTACTGCGAAGTCAGTACAGTATTATGAAATTTAGTTCCTCCTGGGTTCCAGAGGACCTGGGATCCATAACCCTGTGGCAATCAATCAGCAGGATTACACAGGGTGAGAGCACTGTGCCTCCCTGAAAGACAAGTATACACAAATCTTAAGAAATTGTTTATTCCAGCTGTAATAGGAAACTTTTGTATATAATTTCCCTGCTTACTCAGAGGCGCTGTAACATCTGTGAGGCCAGAGCCAGCACTCAGCACTCAGATCTGAGGAACACGGACGCCGTTTCCTGTAGCAGCTTCCCCGCGGCTGCCAGACTGGATGAGCGCGCGTGAGACACCAAGCCCCGCTCCACCAGTGCACAGTCAGTCTTCAGGGACCAAAGTCAAATTAGCACAGGTGTAAATGAGAGGCGTTAAATCTGTTCAATGCCTTTAATGACATTTCAGCTCTGATTGCGTAGCGCTCTAACTGTTCAAGAAGTGAGAAGGACTGAAGGCAAATCTCGGTTACCTTCCATTCCCTGCGTCTTTGAGCCGTGCAGTATTTTGATCAGCAGCTTTTCCTATTGTATGAGCAGCTCTGAACTTCATTCCCCCATCTCCCTGCCCATTCAGACACTGCTGGACAGGTCAAAAAGCTGTGACCCCAACATTTGGAGCTGTTCAAGGGAAAGGTATGTAAGGTGATTCCCACTTTTCTTTTACATTCCCAATTTCAGTCAAAATATATGCAAGCTCTCCAGTAGAAAAATTGCAGCTGTAACCCCAACACCACCAAACCATTCTTCTTTCTTGTGGTTTTTTTTTCATAATTCCTGTTCATTGAGTTGTTCTCCTAGGTTTATACACCTGTGTTCCTCTCCACTTTTACCCATAAACTCATAACCTTTGGTCATCTGGTAACATTGGATACTGCCAAGTTTTTCTATGAGAGCAAGCGAGCTCGAAGTGCAACAGTGACAGTAATCACTGTAAGAGACAATTTAAAATATTATCCCACCCTCTTACACAACAGGGACAATTTTCCCAGCCAAAATAAAATAAAACAAAATAA
>VWPV01019471.1:0-59761 GCA_013389885.1 Geococcyx californianus
TTGTTTGTTTGTTTTTCTCTCATTTTGAGAAAGCAGAACAGCAAAATGATAGAAAAACCTTTGCTTAGTGCATTGTTAAAGGCTCTAGGAGGCGTGACAGTGTTTACCTACTGAATTTCAGCATTAAGAAATGATTTCTAGGATTCAACTCACATATGAAGACACTCAAATGTAGATTTTCATAAACAGGTAGCTACAGCTGAAATGAAGGGAATTTAAGCTCTTGCTATAGTCAATGAACATGAAGTCAATACAGTTCATGAAACACAAAGATTTATCCAGTTGGTCAAATGCAGAAATTAATCCTCTTTGGGATATGCCTGAGTAAACTGTCATACATCCCCTCTGTATTTATAGAAGGAGATTATTCATTCCCTTTTAAGAAAGGTCTCCAAGACAGACCAGAGTAACGATTTATTAGTCAGGATGATTTTTTTCAATAATTGGAAATCACATGAAGTGTCTAGTCTGGACTTAGAGAGTCTGTTTTCAGACATTAGAGCTCACTCTAATGAATCTCACAAGAAATGCTCACCATCCTTATATACCTAGTCATGCAGAAGAGGTTTCTATGCTAGCAGACAACAGACTTTTTCCTAAAATCTTGTTAAGTTTTACAGCTATCACTGAGTTTGTAGAGCTCCAGAGCACATTAGATCCACCCTCACTCGCTGAGGCTTACCCAACAGGGCATCTCCTTTTTCCTCTGAAACTGTTCGCTTAAATCAGAAACCAGACAATAGGAAAGACATAGCAGAGCAGAATGCCTTGCCAAAAGCCTGTCTGTTATTGGAGTCGGGACCTAAAGAAGGCTAGGAATTTCCAGAGAAATTTTTGTTTGGTAAATATGGATCCATCTAAGCCAATGTCTACTAAGAAATCAAAAACTTCAATGGATTTTCCACTTTTTAGGTATTTTTTTCCATAAGAAATGGTAGATATACACAGCAGGGGTGCTACTTTTTAGTTCCAAACTGTTTTTTTTATTTACAAATGCAACTACACTGAAGAGTAAAACATTCATATTGAATTAACCAGAACTGACTTTCAGCTTTGGCTGAAAAAAAAAAAAAAAAAAGAACGAGAAAGATAGGAGAAGAGAAGAGAAAGAGAAATGTGCAGTGTGACATCAGGGAAAACAAAATACTCATGGCAAAGAAATTTCCCAATGCTAACTTGCCTTGAGTTGACTATAAATAGAGGACATTTCTATTTTCCACACTATTTCTTGAGATACTTCTCATTTCACCAAAGGCCTGCAAATAGGCTTTCATTGTTGATTGTTGATTTGTGGGAGTGGGAGGAGGTTTCGTGCTTTTTTTGGGGGGGTGGGGGTCAGGGAGAGGGCTGTCTGTAGAACAGCAATTGAGATTAAAGCATCTACTTCTGTATTTACAATATTGACCCTTTATAGATTTTAAGCTATGGTAAATGGTAGCTTTTGTGCAGGTTCTCAGGACATCAGCACTATCATCTTTATGGGACCCAGGTTCCCCTCATTATATTTAATATCCCTCGGAGTACTCCAGCCATTTAAGTCCAGTGTGATAAATGCTTAGACAAGAAGGAAGAGGAATAATAAATGTCCATTCCTACTTCAGAAAGAGAGAAAATCAAAATCCCACAATAGTTACTAACGTTCGTCCCCATAAAATAAGAACTGAAACATGTAAAATAATGTCTGCATGACTGAACAGCAACAAACCACTCCACATTCAGGAATGCAATGCTCAGCTTTTACAGAATTACTAATTTCCTTTCAGATGGTAAGATGCAACTTCCATAAGCAGAAGTAATTATGGTTGAAAATTAGATTAATTTACCATGCTAGGAATCTCCATTTAACAGTACCAGTGCACAGGGAGAAGATGTGGTTTACTGGAAGGAAGGAAAGGTATCAGATTTACAAGGAAAATAATCTATTTATTGTTGTAATTTTCTCTGAAGTATTTGATCAATGGCATTCCTGTGCTAAAGGCATGGGAATAGGCTGCTTCTTATGTCTTTCCTAGGTGACCCTCTGTAACCTATCTTTATTCTTTTGAAATTTGACCACTATCCAGATCTGCCCAAAACGAAACAAAAGAAGAAACACAGCTTCAAAGAATTTGGTACCATTTCAAATATCAGTGGTAGTTCAGATAATCAATAATTCCTTTGCTTTGATTGTTTTCCCAATATTTTGATGAAAAGAAAGAAAAAAAAAAAAAGAAATGCAGGCATGTACTTTACACCTCTTTCCTGTTGACTTTTGGATCTTTGAGAAAATTAAGTCAAATGCAGAAAAGAATTGTTTGGGAGGTAAATAATTCACTACAAGTTTAAGTTACATGAAGAGACAGTGCTGTAAAACAGCTGTAGGAAATGTAAAGCTGCAGTATTAGAGCCTCACTAAATACCAAAGAATCCACAAGGAAGGTGTGAATTGGGGAAAGAGGTTTTCCCATGAAGCTGAACGTTCCTCCATGCCACAGTCAGCAGACCTCAAGAGGAATATTCGTGAGAAACCAGGATTCATCGATTTGCAGGTCATGGAATGACTTATGCTCTTAACAGCCAAGTTTTCTATGGAGCCTTGGATGGTATCGTTTGGGGTGTCTCCATGTCCCACAAAGCGCCTTCTGAACCTACTGGTGCTTCTGATAGGAGAATCTATCTATGTAGTTCTTATATTCCAACATAGGTGAATGCTATGAGAGGAACTAGATTTTAAGAATTGACTAGTGTCACCCGTTCCCTAATGCCTAAATGGTACACAGTGATGCAGAATGTGGTGCCTTTTATTTCCTTGTCAAAATAATTAATAGGGGAAAAAAAAAATTAGGTGTATGTAAAAAAGGCAGAAACTGTTAGTGTAGCTCAGTGAAGTATGAAAAATCCCAGAGGCTCTAATCCTAACATAAGCAGCTCTGGGGCATCTTTTGCTCATGCCTATTTCTTTTTCCTAATTTCGTGTGAAGAAGGAAAAGAAATCAGATAAAGACATAAAAATGTTAACTTTTATTCACAGCTGTTGGAAAAAACGTGCTAAATTCTTGGTTTGGACAAAAATGAAAAATAGAAGCTTAACTTTTAGAAAAATTCCAGTAGTTAGATTTGCAGCCTATACTGACTGTGACCAGAACCTAGAAAAACTAAGGTGAAATTCTTGCTATCTGACATTTGTCCTTTCACTAAGACAGCATTATAGCCTGTTACAAAATGTTTTCAGACTTCTTGGATAATTTTATTTCAAATAACTGTTAAAACCATGCACCAGCCCTAAGAGTCTTTTCTAAGTGTAATGAAGAGGTCACTCACTTTATTACTGAATCATTTAAATAAGATTTATTTTTTTTTTAATGACTCACCTTTCAAGGTTTTTTTCCTCTACCCTATTATATCAAATTAATGGTTTATTTGGGCTATTTTTCCTCACATTTTCTTGATATATGTCCTGGAAGAAACCAGTTTTCCATGGTAGGATTAAGTATAAGAACATCATTTGGATCTTAAATTTTAGTAATTTCAGTAAATTCACCCAAGGTAAATGACATACAACGGGTATAATATGAGTATAATAATTCAATGATATTTCATTTTCAGTAAAAATACATTAATATTAATATCATACGTGCAGGTTTTAGGTCAGAACCTTAGCTAAATCATTGTAACTGCATTCAATTTTTGTTTATATTCTCTTTAGATTTCACATAGATTTGGGACTTAAGCTAGTCCCATGCATTTTGGTGTAGAATACGTGCTGCTATGCAAAATTTTTATCCACATTAATTCATGGTTGTGGTGCTCATGAGATACCATTAAGCCAGTCATTTCAAATTCTTACTGATTAAAACATTGCTGCGACACCAGGATTTTTCCAGCAGGTCTAAAATCTGTTGCTGCTCATCGTCAGCCTGAAATAATCCTTCTTGCCATACCTAAACCAGCCTCAGTTTATTGTCAGTCAGCCAGTGACATGCACTCAAGGTCATAGAACCATAGAGTCATAGAATGGTTTGGGTTGGAAGAGATCTTAAAGATCATCCAGTCCAACCCCCATGGAACAGGCAGGGACACCTCCCACTGGATCAGGGTGCTCGAAGATCCATCCAACCTGGCCTTGAACACCACCAGCCATGACTTCTATGGGTAATCTGTTCCTTGATCTTACCACCCTTATAGTAAATAATTTCTTCCTAATACCTAATCTAAATCCACTCTTTTTCAGCTTAAGACTGTTCCCCGTTGTCCTTTCCCTGCACTCTCTGGCACTGAGGCCTCCCCACCTTTCCCGTAGGCTCCCTTTAAGTACTGGAAGGCTGCTACAAAATGCAGCTGCGATACCTGTAGCACTCCCACTAGTAAGTCTTGAAACAACCGCGTGGCAGTGACCCGGCTTTCCTTACAGTATGGGTCCTCAGTGTTACCAGTCAGAATCGCAAGCGTGAGGGAATCGAAAATCAGCTACAGGATCTTCCGTAGACACAAAAAAGACTGGAAAGCAGAACTCTTGTGTCTTCTTCTAGTGATTAATATTGACCCGTTGTGTCACCTCAGGCATGTTATTTAGAGCCAAATGCTTACAGTCCTTTACGCACAAGAGAGAATACCAGTATTCCTATTGGTTTCAGAGAAACAGCCCGTATCAGACTCTATTTACCAGACTATTTTTTGCAAAGTTGTGCTCTTGACTTCAGCAGAATCAAATCAAACTTGATTAAAATCTGACTTCTTTGCTTTTGTACTCCTAACATGTAAATAAACTTTACATTGGTCTTATTGGAGTGCTATATGACTAAAAACATTTCTGAAAGAAAGGCATGTGATTCCTGGAAAAAGGTATTGTGTATGAATTTCTATGCATACAGCATTATTTATAAATACTTTAGCAAGTGGGTAAGTTGCTTTGGGCTCCTTCTGAATAGAAGTTTCTATATAAATGCAAATTATTTATTTCTAGTAGTAATATTTGTTTTTCAGGCAAGTTTATTTTCCCTTTGTTTCCTGGCTCTGAACACCCAACAGATTCCACTTCACCTGTATTTTATTCAAAGTTTGTTTCACTTATGCCCACAATCTCCTTGTTCTATAGAAGAAATTGCTTTCAATTACACATATATCACAGCACTTAAACATTAGTCTCACTTTCCTGTGGTTAATAATTCACCTTATATTCTAACATCCATCAACATAAAATCAGCATAACAACTTTTATGAATCCTTTTATCATCAACACATTCCAAATGCTTATACAATTCACACTACAGATTCACATAGGAACTGGCTTAATAGCCCTTAAAGTTGCTATAATGTTCACATCCTTTCAATCATAGAATTATAGTTCGTGTTTTCAGACAAGACCCTTTTTAGTCATTTTAGGTTATTATCTCATATTTCTTTACACCCCTCAAGCTGGATCTGCATCTCAATAAAGCTGGTGTAAAGTGATGTGAAACTGCTATTGTTTATAGTTACCCCACATTTACACCACCGTAACTGAATCAAACTTACCTGGGTGTTGGCAACACTTTGTGGCAAGAAGAGAGTGGGAAGGTGAAGTAGGGAACTGATTCACCATAAGATTTCTACAGCTTTTTACCTGGTAACAAATTTCTTCTGCTTTAACATTAAAAATATATGTATTTTTTGTAGAGAAAACATCTTACCCACTGATATTTTTCAGCCATGGGATGTTGGACAAAGCTGAAGTCATCATTTTTTTCCTAGAAATTTTCATTTCTCACTTTCAGTCTCTTTCTCTGAACACAGTTCAGTGGTTTCGAGATCTGGTTTCCCCATCAGCTACACACGCACACCTCCTGTTGAAGTCAATGTGAGTCTCATGCACATCTGTCAGGATAATCAAGTCCCAAGTTTAGTATCACTATCAATTTAAGACTTAATTTTATCATTTCCATAGGCCATCTGGGCTTTTTCCCTGTTGGAGCTTTTACAGTGACTTTGTCTTCCTGTATTTTCTTCTACTTCTGTCCCATTTCAATAACTTATTCTCTTCTACAGGAACTGCTTTTCCACACCTCCCCTGTTCGTTCTCCCTAGACCAAACTTTATTCCCTCAGACTCTGGAAAGCCCATGGAAAGTGAGGTGTGACAGAGAGACTGCTGAGACTTTTCTTTGTCAGTCATTGCTGGGTAGTAGACTGCAGTATTTTTAATTAATGGCAATTATTATTTCATGAATTCATATTGCATTAGCACCTCGAAGCTCTATTATGAACCCCCATTGTGCTTATTAATATACACCCACATAACAAGCTGTTAACTTCACATTTTGGAGCACTGTATGAATAAAAAATGCAGTTACAACTGTGACTGTATTAATGGCCTGATTCTTCATTCTTTTACACTGTGTATATGCTAGAACAGCTCCATGGGAGTGGAGAGAGGCTATTGTATCGATAAACTGGATTTTTAAGTTTGGTGGATATTAGAGGATGCATCATCCCAGAGTAAGTGAGATTTCCACTTCATTTATGACACAGTGATGGGGTTCCTCAGAAAACATATATCTTAAATGCAGGAATATATATACACACTCCCTGATTATCTCTTCAGAAGACAAATCAATCTACATTAAAATTATCCACTGGAGCAGGACTGAGTTCTGAAGGTTTAACAGCAACTAATTACAAATATAAGAGAGTGTCAAGTGGTAGCAAGTTTACATATTTCCATGAGTTTTGTTGACCAAATGTTGCCTATGAATACTTAAATATTTGCACAAATTTATTGAATTCATTAGGATAACCCTGAAATAAAAAAAATAATCTAGCAATATCCTTGGCCTAATATATTATTAGATAATTAGGAGTTTGAATTATGTCTCAGACCCACCACATTTATGTTCATTCTTGTCCTCTACTTATTAGGGGCTTGGTGTCCAAGCCATTTTTTTCTTTAGAGGAGACAAATGTAAGAAAGAGAAGATGTTATGCCTAACAAATATTACTCTTATAAGTCACACATGTGGCAAACTTTTTAGGTCCCCCAAATCAGAGTGTAAACATCTTAGTCTGTGGTGTAGGATAGCAGTAAAAGTCTTCCTAGATGAAGACAAAGGTGGTAGGTTAATTAAAAATAAAAACATAAAAATACATTTCACTGTCCAGTTCTCTGACTGGGCACCAGAGGAATGGTTGTTTGAAATGAACATTGAATATTACTTTGATCCTTTAGAAAGCTCCCTTACACTCTTTTCTGTATATTTAACCTGTACAAAGATTTAATCCTTACTATACAGACTAGATTTCCAAATTACATCTCAATATGCAAATGTCACTGTCTACTAGTAGCAACTGGCTGTTATTAATGCCATTGAAGAACCACACCTCTGGAGTTTAGATTCCTCTAACAACAATTGTCCTTCTGAAAAGTTTAAGAACTATCACATTAAAGTGTACAAGATGCTTGAACACTGTGGGAATAGAGTCTCTAAAAATTATCTAAATGTATCAAAAATGTACAATACGTGTAGATAATATTTAGGGTGAAAAGGATGTATTTCCCAATTAAAAGAATTTTTATCTGCAGTCAGGTTCCAGAGCCTGGCCTAAAAATTATATATTTCCGTAAGAAATAATGACTGTGATCACATGAGATATCCAGTCGTAATTTATTCCAGTTGGTGGGTCAAGTGCACCCTTCTTTTGCTGTGCTGCAGGGAAATTGACCTGGGAGACATGATAGGAAACGTACAGGTGAAAAAGCTTTCTCTTCTTTGCTCTAGAATGCTTGGCATTGGCAACTTCATTTTTTTTAAAAAAAAAAATTCTCTCCTGATTTACTTTGTTCAGGTGGATATTGGGCAGAATCTCTCCAAGGGGCGCAAAATTTAAAAACCTTCATATTCAAATACCCAGCCAGCATTTTACTGCTGTGCTCTGTACAAGTTGAAGAACACCACCACCATCTCTGTACCGCTATCTGGCTCTACAACTTATACATAATGTTTTCCATAACCGTGTGATGTCACAGCCGTCATCACATCTGGGAGCATAGGGACATCCTGTTTTCTTGACACGACTGCAGGGTTTTACATCTCTAATGTTCATTTTAACTCCTCTCAAGCCTTAGTATGAGAAAAAGAAGTGGCATGCACAGCATCATAATGTAGGCCAGAAGCATTGTTGGAGATACCACAACACTCTCCAGCTCTCCCACCTTTTCTGCCAGGTGAATCCCTGACATTTTTACCCCCACATAGCATCTAGGGAACAGGATACTGAACACAGAGGCATCCTACAGACACCACAACCTAACTGTTCTTTTCCCCCCTTGTTCTTTCCCCTTTTTATCCAAAGCAGTAAGTGCATTAAAGAAGTACATTTAGGTCACTTCAGACCAGAACATTAAAACAAATGCTGATAGTTCAAGGTTAATAGATGCATAAAACAAAAGTAATTCCATGTCAAAGCTGAGATGACAGGTGATTTGACTTGAGACTGCCTTGCAATCACTCTTTTACATGTGCTCTGTACTGAGCCTGGCGGAAGGTGTTATGTTTCTGACATTTACTTGTCAGAAAGGTATGACAATAGAAATTGTTTCTATCTCTGCTGGTCCCAGATGTTAACCTTCTAGCTTTATTTTGTAATTGGGGTTCCACGGAGCTTTAACATTTTCTATTGATTCAATAGAAGCGATAACATTTCCAATCATAAGAAGGCATTATAGAAATATCAGGCAATTCACATATCAAAATGTTTGATAGCTGGGCTCACCACATTAATTTCTGTCACCTTTGCTAGAAACCCTTTATCCTCTTTTTAATACTGAAGGACACCTGAGAGTAGTTTCTGTCACTTTTATTGTTCAATAAAGTAGACAAAAGTTTCAATTAACAACCAAGGAGCCTCTAGGAAATTGTGAATGAGAGTATATTTTATTCATTTTAGTGTATTTCTTTTTTCTAATGTGCCAGCTGTGACTTCTAAGCCATGCTTCACAGGGCAGAGGGGAAAAAAAATGTTTAAAAGCTTATACAGTCTGAGGGCCATATTTTTAAAAGAACTTTGCTTTATCTGTGGGAGTCAGGTGTTACAAATATTTTGAAAATTCAGCTCTGCCTCTGGGTGTCAATAATGTAAAGACTGATATCATCCCCAAGGTTTCATTCAGATCTAAAGAAAAGGAAGAATGAACGTAATTTGTGGTGTGTTAGGTTAGGAGTAAGATGCAAGCCTGGTATCTTTTGTAAAGTCATGCTTTACAGAAGCATCCTATTTAAAAATTGTATGATTGCTCTACTTTTGGATATTTCACGGCTGCTGAATAACTGAAAACTGACCTGTTAGTTCTCAGCGTTATTTCTATGCCACACATCTTCTCCTGCACTGAACACTGGAGTAGGGGTAGCTGTCATGGCCAGACTGTCATTTTACCTTGAAGAATTCTTCTGTAGAATTAGAAATAACAACTTCAAGTTTTGATGGACTAAAGATTTGTCCTGGCCAGCCACCCCTCCAGTCAGAGGACTGTAACTGCAATATCCCTTCTAGTGACTTGTTCTTTTCATACATCCAGCTGTCATACTCCTCTGGCTGAACCATCGGTGAAGCACGGCGTGATGCTACCCTCTCTCTGCAGCTCTGAAGTCCTCCTGGCTTCGTGACTTCCCTCAACTTCAGCCACTCCAAGGTGTCACAGCTAAAGGACAAAGTCACAGCCATACCCAGCCTGACTAACCAAGAGAACATTTTTCACAGCTTTAGGACCACATCTGTTATCACCTATTTCAGAGGAGGTGCAGGAAAGAAAGTCTAGTAAAGAAAGAACTCATAATATCTATTTTGGAAACTCTATTTATTTTTACTTTTATTTTAAAGTCTGCACATATATTTTGTGACCAATATTGGAGCCTAAACCATTTTGTATACATTTCCTGAAGGGTTATAAAACACCTCAATAACACTGCTTATTCCCTCTTTCTTCTCCCCTTTATCCCCAGATTGAGAAAGGAGAGAATTTATACAAAATTTCAATCCGTCTAAGAGCTACCAACATACAAAACAATGTAATAAATATAAACACAGTTCAACAGACATAAGCATCGTAGAAACCATCGTTAAATTTCAGAAAGAAACATTTCTTACAACTGAATAAATGACCTGTCACAAGGATTGCATAGGATAAGTCAAGAGTTGCATCTAGTCTTGGTTGCTTTATTTTTCTCTTCATTCTCACAGCAGGATATACGAATACGAGTATTGTCAAATGGCCTTTTTCTCCCCCACCATTCTTTGCCCTTTTTAAACAGAGGTTCAATCTATATCTTTGTAAAGGGAGCTGTAAAATCAGCTGTTTAACAGATAACAAGCAATACCTTCTAGCTGGCCTGTTTCATAAAGATTTTCTGAATGATTTGGCAGCATCTTTCTTCTCACCAACCTACTCTCTTCAAATTTCTTCTTCCATAACGGAGACAATGTGAACCTAAAACAGTGCTTCCTCTATCATAAATTAAAATTGATGGACAAACACTTTGTGTTTCAAATACAAACTAAGTCTTGGTGGCAAGGAACACCTTGTCACAGCTCTGTGCCACAGGCTACATCATACAACATTGAGTCACAAACACTAGGAAAAGGTCTGGCTGGTGGCAATGCATGACAGATGATTTCTAAATGGTATGGGGATCTGGGAAATCTTACACTAATTTTGGAGAATAAATGAGTACAAGCTGATAATCAACACATTAAAAAGATTTAGTCATGATATAATTGTATGTCTGATCTAAAGTTTCAAATACACGAATATTTGTTGTACTGTTTTGTTCCAAGAAACCATCAACCTGAAAAAATACGTGGCAAATTTTATAAATAACACTGAAAATACGAGAAGAAAGAATTTAAAATAAGAGTAAACAAAAATATATTTTTGTTTGTGTTCCATAATGATTTTTCCCTTATTTTTATGGGGGTTTCTGTAGGGGCAACATACTGTTTCACATTACTTCAGATTATGGTATCTTTGTAAAAGTGGGAAAAGAAAAATTAGCATTACTTGTTGCAAGTATTGTTGCTGTTGAGATTCAGTCCTGCTTATTGGTGATGAACGTATCCCAAAGGAGAAAAATTGGCAAGGGATGTCATGCTTTTACTAGTGAAAACTTTCAAAAATGTCCTGCTCAAGAAAAGGAGATGCAGGGTCTAGTCTTATTATGTATTTTGAGGTGAATAAAACTTACAACCACATCAGATGACTTCAAATATCTCTCTCTATCTGGTATTCTGTCTGTTCAGAGTGCCCTCCGTAGCTCTAGGGCATCACAGGGAAGGTTTTGGTGGCAGTGAAAGCATCTTTGATTGTAGAGCTCAAAGTTTGCTTTCTAACCAGCTTTCTGGTATCAAAATATCCTTTCCTCTATCTACTTTAACACCTCAGAAAGATAGCCACTGTTTAAACCTAATTCTCAATACAGCAGTTGTAATTACTTGTCATACAAGGCCGGGATTTTTGAAAAAAAAGCAATCTGTTGCACTTTCCAGCTGCTTTTATATAGCACACTCTCTCTCTGTCTATATATCAGGCTGACTTGGACCTTTGCATCTTAAAAGATAAATTTCTGCACAACACAACATAATTTGATGTACCTTCAGGGGTAGAAAGGACAGCTTTTCAGTAGTTGAAACTCTGTATTTCATGAATATGTGGCGTATTATACAATGTATTTCAAAATGAGTGTCCAAAATCTAAATTATTTAAAAGTCATCATCAGTCATCATCAGGTTTAATTTGTATTTCATATTTTGTCTTTTTGACTTTTAGGTTTTGTGACATTCATCAATAACAAAATGTTAGATATTACTGCATGTTTTGACCTGCAAATTCATATTTGGTCCAGTCCTGTTTACTAAAACTATCATCATTAAATTATTTCTATAAAAGCAGTAAAGAACAAGGCAATTAAATTAAAACTAGGAAAAAAAAAAAACAAACCCAAAATTCTAACAGAATCAACAACAAAAACCTCAATAACAAATATTTCTGTAAAATACTTATTCTTATCAATTATTTTTTTAATTATTGTCTAGTAACTAAAATCTACATTTCCTTTGAAAAACTATTTCTATTAGAAAACATCTTTAAATCTTCACTGTTTTCTCAGAAAAAGATGCAAATCTTAAAACAAAAATTACAAATAAAATGTGTGAAAAATCTTTTTACCTTTTTTATCCCTACTTAAGAGAGTTTTCCCACTTAAGGCACACTGTCATACACCAAATCAGATCCCCAAAAGAACAAAGAGAATAAAAACTGTTTCTCATACAGAAAATGCACAATATATGACAAATGTGGATGTCAGATGGAATCACAGTCCAATAAAATGTGTAAAAACAAAGAGGAAATATGTTAAAATACCTGTAAGGATATCCAAAATTGAGGGAAATTATCACCATAAGTCTCATATTATTCCTTAGGAATGAAGAGTCTGGTGCTGGTAACTTGTTTTTATCTGCTCTAGACAAATCCATCATCATGAGAACTGCTGAAGAGAGTTGGGTGAGCATAACAACCAAGAAAATAGTTACAAACTAGAAAATATTCCAATTGTAACTGCATAAGGTTAAATTTGGCAGCTATAACTCTGTCCCAGTTGGATTTCACTCTGAGACCACCCATACTCAGGTATTTTGCTATGGATGAGTCCCACAGGACATGCCCCAGAGTGCTTGTCTATCGTTAACTCTTCCAGAGGCGCCACAAAGAGGAGGTTGCTCTGGTTACCAGGTCCTGGAAAGCTTGTTCTTGGAGAAAATATCACACGTCCCGGTCCAGAAGCAGAATTTCCACGTGTACATACCTGGAGTTCGTGGCATCACCATCCAGCACATCAGCAGTGCACAAAGAACATGTGCAAGCAAATGGGATGAGCCAACTGATGAAAATGCCATCACTCTCACCAGGGAAATCAAAGTTTCCTGACTCCTGTTAAGCGTGAAGTGGTTGTTCCAGTAAATATCCTTCTCCTCTGTAGATTTCAAGCATTAAATTCTTTCTAAAACAGAAGTTTTATGTGTGATCTATTAAAAAGGACTAACATTTAGCAAATTACAAAACATTGGTGAAAAATATACTCAAAATATGAAACTCTAGAAGTTACTACCTTGCTCTGGTGTCTCAGACACTTTAAAGATCACCCCTGCCGAAGAGACGAGAACAAAACTAAATCAAGTGAGTGAGCCTGAGTTTTTTTTGCTTTTCTTGCTTCATGCTTTTGCTGTAGAAGAAGCATTTCTTGGCCTCGTTGATGTGTTTTGGGACTCTGTGCACAGATACCCTCACCACTTTCAAGTCTCACTGCTAGGGTCAGAGTTATCGTTTTCTGTTACAGACAGTCAGCGCTGCACAGGAGGAAGTAATTTTTCAGATAACCTGTGCAGATCCCATGGAGAGCTGTGACTATCAGGACTAAGACCTTGAATTTGATTTTGTATTCTTTGGAGAGCCAGTCCAGAGAGCAGAGCATTGAGGTCATATGTTTTTGGTTGCTAGAGGACTATTTCTTAGTCAAGGGATTTCACTGAACCTAGTACTAAACTTTCTTTTGAGAGAAATAGCTTTTGAAATGTCCTCTGCTATTGCCAGTAACTAGTTGGTGTTCTTTTGTTGCACAGACTTTGAAATACTACATGATAACATGACAGAAAAACAAGACTGAAAGTATGTATTTAGGAGATGAATTGTGTAATCAAAAAAGACTTTGTACAGGAGGGTAAGGTAAAGGGAGTTTATGTTGTGTGTAAGTGAACAGAATTATGAACTGAGATGAGGACCAATACAACCTCCTGTATGTACATAGGATTGATTTTAGCTGTATAGAAATTCCTTTTAAATGAGTGGAATTATTTCAGTAATTAGCAAGTGGACATAATGTGCAGATTCAAGGTCTAAGTGTTATATATGACATTTACGCACTACATTATAAAAGTTATTACTGTTGTAACACAAGCAAGGAAATGTCAGATTTGTCTGCTCTTAATTATGTAATCACATCCATCTACAAACCACTGCGGTTTTCGCCTCTAGTAGAAAATCTGTGTGTAATTAAGGATGATATAACTTGTGCCTACACATGAAAAGATTTAATTATCTCTTTCCCTCCCTTTTCAAGACCAGTCATTTCATGGCTTCCTGTCTTTGATCCTCGGTCTTAGGTTAGCCATACCTCCAGTCTCCCGCCTATGGCTACGCAAAGTTCTCTCCTTCCACCTTTACTCTCAGGGTTTCTTCCCTCGTTCAGTTTTTCTAAGTTCAGTCTCAGAAATATTTTTAGGGTTCTGGCTGACATTTTCAAAGAAACATAGCAACCCAGAAATCTGAACCAAACTGCATAAGACACTGACATTTGGTGAACATGTTAGCATAAAGGAGTGGGATGAGGCAATGGGGAAAGGCTTAGCAGCCTGACTAATTGACTGTGATATCAACCCACCTCTTACAATAAGCTGTGGTCCTGTTTACATATCTACTGAGTTGCTTGGTTATAAGCATCTATATACAGTGATTACACGAAATACTCTACAGCCAGATATTTCTGTAATTCAAACAGAAAATAGTCTATTTCAGGCACAATAACATACAGGAAAAAGTATTAGTGTTGCTGAGCAAACTAGCCTGCAACAGCAAATACTGACAGAGGATTTTGACACAAGCCTGTATCACCCTATGGCATATTATCATTTCTTATGGTTCCAAGGTCAATGTCTCTTTCTCAAATAACATTTCGGACCTGTAATTGTTCATCTACATGCCAGCAATTATGGGCGAATTGATCAGCCAGTAATTAATGCTATGCTATTACACTTTTTAATTTGTAGATTATGCAGCTGCAAGCGTTCACACATTTTTAATTTGTATATTATACAGCCACAAATGTTTACAATGCCCTTTTTAATCTCCTTACACTACCAGTGCCATTATTCACTATAGATTAATGATACACCGAATGCTGAGGTTTATTTCATTTACCACTCTTACCAAGAGAGCTGTTAACATTACTGTGCTCTATTACTTAATGTCTTACTGCAGCTGCTAGAGAGCATTGGTTACCCTTTAAAATATTAACAGTTGGTTATTTTCTCTCTTTCTCCTTTCCCTCCCCCCCCTCCAACACTCTTGCTATTGACAATATGACTCTGTGGTAATATTACACTTTATTTCTGAATTTATTTCAAGAGTTTTGTTCCAAGAGGTTTCATTCTTCTGTTCCAAACAATGGTAACTCTCCAGGTCTGTATGTTTTGCATTCCCCAGCTTATTCTTCCTTATACTCTTTCTCTATGTGTCTTCACTACCAGTCTTTGTATTATATTTGTATGCTGGGCAGCTAGCCCAGAGTCTTACTTTAGGGAAACATCCCTGTTCAGGACAACATTTCAACGTGTCTTTAACTTAAAGGATATGCTCCAATCTATGCAGAACCTCTTGCTTACATTGTTTATTTGAATAGGATGCCATGAACGTAATCTTTCTTGCCACAGACTTAATCCAGAGTCTATAAAAGCCAACAAGAGCCTTGCCCCCAACGGTTTGATGGAAAGAATTTAGCTAAGTTGCTTAATTTATTGTTAGTATGGCAATACTATTGCATCCTCTTGTAAAATGATTTATGATATACAAATTAAGGTCATAAAAACTCAAACCATTTCAAATCATAAAAAACTGTTTCACCTTCCAGGCTTTTATTTCACTCTACAAGCAAATTACTTTTATATATGTATATGCACACACACTCATACATTTTCATATCTATATATACCAAACATTCTATTCAGTGTTTATACATTGTTGTTTGCACTTTACTTTAGGGGAAGTGGTCTGTTTTCCTCCAAAATATGCCAAGCAAACCAGTTGTCTATTTCCCATCTCTTCCAGACAGAATGAAACATTTTTATATAAAATAAAACCATAAAGCAAAACTCAATTAATTCTTTGTTTCCATACAAATAAAAACCTTAAAACATTTCCATGAAGTGTCTCATCTTTATAGTCTGCTGAAAGGAAAATTAAGAGGTCTGTTGCAAATCGGTGGCCAAACAGATAATCCTATCTTTAGATAACTTTGACCAGGTAATTAATTAACAATACCCTGTCAAGTTGCTAGGTTTGGTTCTAGGTTTTGGGTTTGGTTGTTTGTTTTGTTAAAGGGCAGGGTGGGGCGGGGTGGGGAGAAGGGGATGGAACACAAAAAAATCCAAATGATAGTATAATGTCTGATGAGCAATTTCACTAGAGATTATAGTGAATTATCAGAAGTAAAATACTGATTTTTAAGTCCACTTGATATATTCATTGAGTAGTTCCTTTCAGAAGTCTTTCTACTCCAAAACCCAGATCCCTTTAACACGTAAACAGTTAAAAAACTCATTTTCTGCTGAAAAGCAGTTTTTGAAGAGAAAAAGATTCACCAGACCAAGTCAGTGGCATTACAGAGACATACTATTTGGAGATTAGTATTTGTTATCACACTAACATGGACACTGTAAGGATCCATGTTTGTGATGTTTAAGTGGAAAGCAAAATTGGTCACACAATTATCTCTCACAAATATTAAACCGTGGCATCTGTGATAACTCATGTGTTACGTATTGTGCTGAGTTGATAAGGTTTCTGAAGGGTCTCAGATATCACTGTTAATAACTATAAAGTCTTCCCGAGAGGAATCTTACTAACAAGCAACTGTAGAAAAATGTAAAACTTTATACATATTACTTTAGTTAAAAAACTAAATATCATCCGATGAAAAAAATATTTTTATTGTTATTTTCATTATTTACCCTTTCAATTGTTTTAAATTTTTCTTTTCTACAACAGAAAGCTTCCACAGCCTGGCTGAAGTATATTATCATCTCTCAAGACCCAGAAAAGTTTACCATGATGTTTCCTGAGTTTTCCGTTTGTGACCAGCTCTTTAGTACGATCCTGATTTCCTTAGTTTAACATTCCTGGCTCCTTGACTGAAGAAAGAAGATAGATCAGTTTAAAAAATATATTAGCTGGTAACCAGAGTCCTCATTTTGAATTTCTTCTGGGTGTAATTAGCTGTTACCTTTCTTTTCCTAGAAAATACTCTCGATACTTTCAGATAGAAGATTGTTCTAAGAAAAGAAATCTAAACTGATATATCAAAATTCGCTGACACTGTCAGCAGAAGGAGAAGCCTAGAGCCTTCCAGGTAGATATGGAAAACACAGTTTGGCTCCCTGCTGTCTGAAGGTTCACTTTATGTGATGTTTTGAAGTGGTTTAGCAGGATAACAACCCTTCGAAATCCCAATTTAAAGTTCCTTACTGTTGCTATGTGCTAATAGGGTGCTGGGCTCCTTCCCCAGCCACCAGGGTCCTCATGGATGTGTTTACAATAACAACTACACGCCTATTCTCTTTTCCTCCTCTTCTTCTTCTCCTAGTTCTTCTTCTTTTTCTTTTTCTTCTTCTTCCTCTTCTTCTTCTTCTTGTTCTTCTTCTTCTTCCTCTTCTTTTATCATTATTCTTTTTAAAATATGGATAGATATATTTTCTAATGTCTCTGACCCTGATCCCCAAGGTTACCTTTAAGATGACTAATTTCCATTGTCTCCTCAACAGATATCCTCTTGGATGTCTCTTTTCCACACATAAATAGCTCTTCCTTACCGGGAAAGAGAGTTTAGGAAATGATCAGATCTGCCATTTTGGGGACAACATTTCAGTAACTACAGAGATTATACTCCATTTCTTTACCCTGTGGTATCTGTATTTTCCTCCCAAATAAATTCCAGACAGGGAACAAAATCTCTGGAATTTCTCTGAGCCTTGCAAATTAGTTTCTTCTCTTTCCCATACCCCAAATCTCTTTCACCACTGAGATTAAAGAGTTTATAAAATACAACTTGTTAACTGCCATGAGGGATTACTACTATATATTATCACTCACAGCTCATTAACCCTGAAGCCCTGCTAACTAAGAAAATCCTCTCTAATGAGGTTTCCTTCACTGCACTAAAGAACAAAAGGTCTCAAAGTTTTGCCTATTACCGATCTCCCTCAAATTATTTTCCCGTAATTAAAACGGAACTTTAAGGCCATTAAAATATAAATCCGAATTTCTTCTACTCAAGAAAATCCATGTCCACTCTTTTTTCATGCTTGCAAAGACTCTTCAAGCTCTAAAATAGAGGGGGAATGCATTTCTAGTAGTTTCTGCCTTCTATCAAGTGTAAAAATCCCACTTTTTAAACGATGTGTTTTACTTCTGGGCATATTAGACCTAATTCAGTTTTGGTGTAAGCAGTCCCACCTTTCGTATATATTAATGGGAGTCAGGCCACTTTCTCCCTGGTTAAATTAGAATTCTTTGTCAAAATTTTCAAAACCGACTGGACAACTTGTCAGGTCTCCCAGTGATAAGTGTGATGGAAGAGTCTAGATTAAATTGGCTTGACATGATAAGAAAAATAAATCAATTTGCTATTATTTACATTATATCAGTACTTAGCAGGTCCAAAAGGGACTGAAAACTCACTCTGAGACTTCTATGAGAAAGCATGTAGTATTAAAATATAAATCATAGGAGCATTAAATGTCCCAGATTTCAGTGTTGCGTGGACACATGAAAATCTCTCTTACGCTTTTTTTAGAAGAGACTAAACACCGAATCATCAAAGGTATTTACGTTTCCAGTTTGTATCATTTGATGATCAACCTTTATGGTTTGAGACCATATCTCAAGTGTTTATATGGTGAACTGAAAGATGTAAAAATAATTAAAAATGAAACATAATTGGTAGTTTCATAAAGAAGGCATTTAAGGATGCAGGTGCAATTACTTTCACATACCAAATAGTCAAGGGTTTTTTTTCAGGATTCTCCTAACTTTTCAGGTGGACAATATCAGTGCTTATAACTGTATACTTTACATGCTAGGCTAAGTAATAGTGCCTTCTGTACACTTGATTCTAAATTATTCTTTTAATTATCCAGTGCATGATCCTGTTATCATGGATTCAAATGCAGGTCCTAAATGAAAAGAAGTGCAGTTATTTCACCAAAATCTCCAAGTTACCCATCATGATAGTTATTTCATATTTATTTATGTATTAATGTATAGTTATATTATAGAATTATAGAATTAGTCTAGCAATTTGAACACTCCATCTAATTTTACATATTTAATATCAAAACCAGCAGAAAAACTATAAAAAGAAAGATTTTTCAGATGACTCTAAGTGTTTGATTGTTTGAGTTGTTTCATATGATACCACTGTCACATCTGCATTCCTTCAAAAATACCGCTTTAGGAGTTTGAGATGGTCTGTGTGCTGGGTGGCTGGAAGAAAGCCTGTTCCTTAGACAAGAAGCATGCAAATGTTGGGGTTTTTAATTAAATACGAATCTTATGAACTGTTTCTGATATGGAGAAAATGTCTACTTGCAGGTCAGAAGTCCTTTGCAACAGAAATGAAGGGAGATTTGGATACTTCATGGCCAGCAATGGCAGTCCTGTCAGGAGCTGAAGAAAAGGCAGCTCATGCCACAGGATAAAAAATGATAAAAGAAAGAGAATGCTTATATCAATAACATCTAAACAAGAAGTTAAAGTTTTAATACTCAAAGAAGATTTAGTAACCTGTGTTGTTGTAGGTCTTGTACCTACAGATCCTCCCTGCTTCTGGGACTGTGTTCACTACAAACAATGAACTAACAAAAATTCTCTTTATCATTGTTATATTTTTTTTTTTTTAATTTATGTGCCTGAAAATGACTTTGTGTTCAACTCCTAAACCAGAAAGCAGCATCGCCGCTTTGGCTGCTGGCAGTGTTCCCTATAGGAGCCAGACTTTAATTCTAGTTTCCTTCAGAGGTAAATGAAAGGCGGCTAAAAATGCGATGAACCATGTTTAGATGCTCTGAGTAGAACTTTCCACAGACAGAAATGCTGAAACAAAACAAGTGCTTCTACATAATGAACATACTTTTTTTCATGCAGGACATCCACGGTGATGTAGATTAGTACAATTGCCTTCCTCATAGTTGGAATGGGATGTTCTGAAGTCCTCACTACTATTTTTGGCTTTTCAAGTGATTTTCATTGAATTATATAATTGTTCTATTTTTCTTTTCTGCCTGTTCTCTCATTTATTTATTTCTTTGAGGTCTTGCCAGCAAAAAATTGTCTTAAAGTGAGCTTGTAGAAGAGGTGTTTAGTGGATTAGGCAACTGTAATGATAAATAATAACTACAATTGACTTTATCCTTTCTTTATTCTTTTCTTTCTTATTTCTTTTTATGAAGAACTATGTTCCTTCTTCTAAAATGGGTTTTGCTAAGTGGGATTAAGTGGCAGCGATAAGTGAGCACTAAATGGAAGTTTTCTACAGTCCAAGTCTAATACTACAATTGCTGGTTATAAGGTAGTCCATCTACTTGCAGAACTTCGGGTTTCGTTTTGTTTCACCAGGTTGGTTTTCTTGTTTCATTTTATAATGCATTTAAAGAACAGATAAAATATCCTTCTTCTCCCATGCCAAATTTTCACTTCAAGTGACTGAATGATTTCTAACTAGTTTTACCTCCCTTGGAGTAGTCACGTTTGTTTTATAATGTGCTTGCTTTAAAAAAAATTATGTAAGTCACGTTTGTTTTATAATGTGCTTAGTTTAAAAAAATTATGTATTTATGTATTTATTAGATTTTGAGTTGCCAGATAGCTGTGATGAAATAAAAAAAAAAAAAAAATTAATCACACGAAACTTGTAGAAGCCTGTGCTGCACAGCTAGATTTTTGTTCTGCATCTGCTGTTAAATCTTAAAAGAAAGCAGTCTTTCTGATGAATCCAACACGAGGTGGGCTGCGCTGTCCGGGGGCATAGGTATGGGCTTATACGGATGATAAGACTAAGCAACTTGCATGAAATAAGACGTATCTTTCAGGCCCTAGATGCACGCAGCACCTTCAAAAAAGGGTATGCAGCAGATTTAGCAGGTGAGCTAAACAGAAGCCTCTGTCCACTTGAGACCTGTGATAAGCCTCTCTCTCCTCGAACTAGCTTAAATGTACATTGCAGCAGGTTTTATTGTTAACTTCTCTTTGGCCTTCAACAAGTAGTCAATAGCCCTGCAGATTATATTCTTCTCTGCCGTCCTGATTGCTGGAAGCGTTCATCCAGAACTAAGCCACTAGAGTAAACAGAGCAGGGCGAGGATTTTTCAACAAAACACTTTTTCATCAGAAAAAGGTGATTCATTGAAACTAAAACCTTTCACGAAAAAAGGCTGGTTTCATTGATTTTTGTGGTGTNTTCCCTTCCCTTCCCTTCCCTTCCCTTCCCTTCCCTTCCCTTCCCTTCCCTTCCCTTCCCTTCCCTTCCCTTCCCTTCCCTTCCCTTCCCTTCCCTTCCCCATAGCATTGATGAAGTTTCTCTAGTTCCTGATTTCAATAATCACTGATGAAAGAAAACTGACATCTTCTTTAACACTTTGTGTTGCACTCTGTAGTTATATAGGAACCTATTTAGCCATTCTATCAAAAATATCCAGGTTTAACGTAATTTAGTATGAAGATCTTCAAAAAGACTACGTATGAAGTGAAAATATGAGGAAAAAAAGGTCTTTTCTCTCCAAAATAAATAAAAATATTTCAGTTTGATTACCAGAATTGACTGTGGTAGGGTAAACTTGCATTAACACTTGCTCAAATACTTTTTGAGATGGAAAATGTTATTTGCTCCAAACACCTCAAAAACAATTCACTAAGTCAACATTTTTTTCTTTTGACACCACAAAAATCAATGAAACCAGCCTTTTTTCGTGAAAGGTTTTAGTTTCAATGAATCACCTTTTTCTGATGAAAAAGTGTTTTGTTGAAAAATCCTCGCCCTGCTCTGTTTACTCTAGTGGCTTAGTTCTGGATGAACGCTTCCAGCAATCAGGACGGCAGAGAAGAATATAATCTGCAGGGCTATTGACTACTTGTTGAAGGCCAAAGAGAAGTTAACAATAAAACCTGCTGCAATGTACATTTAAGCTAGTTCGAGGAGAGAGAGGCTTATCACAGGTCTCAAGTGGACAGAGGCTTCTGTTTAGCTCACCTGCTAAATCTGCTGCATACCCTTTTTTGAAGGTGCTGCGTGCATCTAGGGCCTGAAAGATACGTCTTATTTCATGCAAGTTGCTTAGTCTTATCATCCGTATAAGCCCATACCTATGCCCCCGGACAGCGCAGCCCACCTCGTGTTGGATTCATCAGAAAGACTGCTTTCTTTTAAGATTTAACAGCAGATGCAGAACAAAAATCTAGCTGTGCAGCACAGGCTTCTACAAGTTTCGTGTGATTAATTTTTTTTTTTTTTTATTTCATCACAGCTATCTGGCAACTCAAAATCTAATAAATACATAAATACATAATTTTTTTAAAGTAAGCACATTATAAAACAAACGTGACTTACATAATTTTTTTTAAAGCAAGCACATTATAAAACAAACGTGACTACTCCAAGGGAGGTAAAACTAGTTAGAAATCATTCAGTCACTTGAAGTGAAAATTTGGCATGGGAGAAGAAGGATATTTTATCTGTTCTTTAAATGCATTATAAAATGAAACAAGAAAACCAACCTGGTGAAACAAAACGAAACCCGAAGTTCTGCAAGTAGATGGACTACCTTATAACCAGCAATTGTAGTATTAGACTTGGACTGTAGAAAACTTCCATTTAGTGCTCACTTATCGCTGCCACTTAATCCCACTTAGCAAAACCCATTTTAGAAGAAGGAACATAGTTCTTCATAAAAAGAAATAAGAAAGAAAAGAATAAAGAAAGGATAAAGTCAATTGTAGTTATTATTTATCATTACAGTTGCCTAATCCACTAAACACCTCTTCTACAAGCTCACTTTAAGACAATTTTTTGCTGGCAAGACCTCAAAGAAATAAATAAATGAGAGAACAGGCAGAAAAGAAAAATAGAACAATTATATAATTCAATGAAAATCACTTGAAAAGCCAAAAATAGTAGTGAGGACTTCAGAACATCCCATTCCAACTATGAGGAAGGCAATTGTACTAANGAAGGGAAGGGAAGGGAAGGGAAGGGAAGGGAAGGGAAGGGAAGGGGAACATGTGTCACTATAACGGACAAAAAGATTTTTGTATGTACAGAAAAATAGCATATGCAGTTTGCCTGCCTCAGCAGAAATTAATACGAGGTGAAAGAAAGCATAGAAAATGAAATGATCAGAGGAAATTAATATGGACCTTCTGAGAAAGCAGATCAGGAAGTGTTTTTTGTAGATAATAGAGACCCATGTAAATACAGGCTGGAATACTGATGGTGAGCTTTTTGCAAACACCCTGGTGCTGAATGAGATAGAAAATGTTCAGCATGTTATCGTCTAAAAAGGGCTTGCGCCTTTTTTATAAGGCTGCTTCATCCACTGAAGGAACCAGTCAAAAAGATCAAAGGCTGCATCGGGTTTAGTTCTCCCAAAGAATCCAAAGCTGAGTGAAAAATAGAAGAAATTACAGAGTATCAAATAAAGTAGTGGATCTCAACTAAAATATGTTGTTTTGTCCCCAGGCACTAGTGTATTGTCTTAGCACAGATAAAAGAAGCATCATTATAATCTTCATAATGCTAACCATGAATTACAGACATATAAACTGCAAAGCAGGCTATTTCTTCTTGGGATGAGGCTTGTATTTACAAGTGAAGGGAACAGAGGTTTGCCTAAAATCAGGGACCAGATTTCTTAGGGACAATGATGAAAAATTACCAAAGGACATAGAGATAATATTGGCAGTAGTATGTAGCTCTGGGGATTCGGATAATGCGTCACTGCTCTGTCTGATATTGGATACCAATCTCTAAAATATATACAGGAGAGGAGGAAAAGGTTAAACCCCGGGTTTGTCTAATCACTTCAGATTTTGCTGAATCCCCGTGTTCCTCTGTTTATGTTCTTGGATGGCGTCTCCTTCACTCCCCAACACACGTGCACTAATATGCACCTTCCTAGTCCTAATGAAGAGTGGCAAGTAAAATCACTCCAAGGGTCTTGGATGGTTTCATAGCAAAAAGTGAATTCTGACCATGAATGACAAATACTTAGTCATATCCTGTTAGTCACATTATTCTTGCCTGCACATGGAACCAAGTTTCTTCTCTGAGCTTGGCTGGTAACGCCAAAGGTGACACAGACCCTTTCTGAGGGGCACTCACATTCCCTGCCTGGTACTAAGCATCCTGCAAGCGAATGTGAAGTCGTTGTCTTAGTCATGATACAAAGAGGATAAGTTGATCTTCAAACAATTTACAATGTGAATGAAAGTATCAATTCCTCAGGAGTACAGAAGAATTCACTCTTTGTGGACCTAGCACAGAGACATACTTTCCCCATTAGGGAAAATGTCATTATTATTCATTTTTCTATTTGTTAAATGGAAAAGGTTCAGGAGAGTTGTTTAAATGCTAATCTGCAAACAACAGTATCTTTCCCTCCATTCTTTGCACTGTTTTTCCACCTCAATATGCTGTTATAAGGCTGATTGATCTGCTACCCATCTCCTGAGAAAACTGCTGCAGTATAATCTCTATTGATGCTCAAGGAAATGATGAGGCTGATTTAAATGAAGTGTGAGGTTTGGGGTCAGATTAGCTGTAATCTATGGTAGCCTAAACTGTGCACTGACTGGGGAAAGGTGTGGTTTAGTTGCTGCAGGCTTCTTGGTTGAATCATGTTAGTTTAAAAGAGAAAAGGGGTAGTGATAAACTTGACCTGTGATTCCCATCCCATCAGATAGAACAACTTGAAGAGACATAAGGTGATCTCAAACAAAGCTGTAATGAAACATTTCAGATTTCTCAGTCATTCTGATGTTTTCTTGGACTTGCTCTTTCAAGTGTGTGCGTAGTGTGGAGCATAGAGGACCAAGGAAGTATTTTAACTTCTCCCCTCAGATGTTAATGAAAAAAATATTCTCAAAATTATCCTAAATTGGTCCTAAACCTGTTTTAACAAAATTCTTTGACTTTTATATTAATTGACTTATACACAAAATCCTCAACTTTTTTTTGCAAGCTTTTATCCTTTTTTTTACCTTTTTAATTTTTTGTGACCATTTTACTATCTCTATTTTATTATTACAAATGCTCAACAACATCTATGTCAAACATTTGCTAGAAAGTTTGTGTCACAGTGGAAAGACCATGGACAAATTTACTTCATATTTTCACAACATAATGTAGATCCATCAAATTAAATTTAGTTTCCATTGTGAAATTTAATAAAGAAAAATATCTAATTTATAACAAGAATTGTACGGATTTTGTCTGGCTGTATGATTTATTTTTATTTAGTTTACCTGATTAATAGAGTTAAATGAACAGAAACTTTATGTGTTTGTGTAGATTTTGCAGGCTTTGGGGTTTTGAAAAGATAAGGAAAAGTTTTAAACATTGACCACTAAAATGTTTTTTAAAACCTCCTATTATTTAATTAAAACTCTTTTGTCATCACTTTCTTAGGCAATAGAAAGGATAAACCAGACTTATATTCTGCTCTGGATTGAAAAGAATATTTTCCCTAAGTCTGGATTTTCTTTTAAGTTTGCTGAAAATATGGAACTGTAGGTACATAATTTTAAATACTCTAATTGATTAAATAAATTGGAATAATTCTTCCTTATTTCCTTTTCTTTAAAAGTATTATCATTCTATGTAATTCCTCTGATTCCTATATTGTTATTATTTCCTATACCTTGAACCTCCTTCTTCCAAAGTGTAAAGGAATCATATTGCAGGTAAAAGCTTTGTAGTCTTCTCCTTATTTATACAGTTATTGAGACGAATGTCATCTAATTGATAGTTTCGGACCTTTGTTCTTTGATGGCATAGTTGCATTGAAATATATCGAATATTTGGATTATTTTGGGGAAAAAATTTAGAATCATGGAATCATAAAATGGGTTTACTCAGAAGGGACTTTTAAAGGTCATCTAGTCCAAGCCCCCTGCAATGATCAGGAACATCTTCAACTAGACCACATTACTCAGAGTCCTGTCCAACCTAATCTTGAATGTTTCCAGGGATGGGCTACCTACCATCTCCCAGGGAAACCTATTCCTGTGTTTCACCACTTTGATCATAAAAAAGTATCTTCTTCTACCTAGTTTGAATCTCCCGTCTTTGAGTTTAGAACCATTACCTCTTCGTCTGCCAAAACAGGCCCAGCTAAAAAGTTCATCCACATCAGTCTTATAAGCTCAGTTTAAGTACTGAAAGGCCATAACAAGGTCTTCCCAGAGGCTTATCTTCTCCAGACTGAACAACCCCAGCTCTCTCAGCCTTTCCTCACAGGAAAGCTGTTACAGCTCTCAGACCATTTTGTGGCCTCCTCTGGACCTGCTCCAACAGGTCCTGTCCTTCCTGTGCTGAGGGCTCCAGAGCTGGATGCAGGACTCCAGGTGGGGTCTCACCACAGCAGAGCAGAGGGGCAGAATCAGCTCTCTCTACCTGCTGGCTTTGCCTCCTTTGATGAAGCCCAGGACATGGTTGGCTGCCTGGGCTTTGAGCACACCTTGTTTGCTCGTGTCCAGCTTTCCATCCCACAGGAGCCTTGAATCCTTCTCAGCAATCCTTCTCAATCATTTATTTCCTCACCCAGGCTATTGATACTGGGGGTTGTCCACACCCAGGTGAAGGACCTTGCACTTCACCTTGTTGAACCTTGTGAGGTTCAAAAGGGCCTATTTCTCAGGCTTGCCCAGTCATTTTTGACAACTTCTATACAAGAAGCGTGTGCCTTTCATAGGGAATGAGAAGGATAATCCTACTTGGGAACTCTCATTCTTTGCCATTTCTGCTTACTAGCCATGTTTTGTAAATTGAATTTTGACATCCGGATGTGTGAACAATTTAACTGCTCAAAACCATGTTACAAATGATGCAATGGTAGCCCACAGGATGTTAGTGTAGAGAATGAGGAAATACAAGAGCCTCAATCACTGAGAAACCAAGAAAATGCATCTTATTCTCTATGAAGGATAGAGGAAGAATGACTATGATCCCAAGTACTTTTTGGAATACTTTTTGGAATCTCCCTTTTTTCATAAAAATTGTAATGTTTCATGTAGATAATGAGTTGCTATTCAAGGAAATTAAGTGCAGAGTAGTCAAACCTTGACCATGGAGGCTTTGCATTTCCATATTGTTATACATTGTTATGGGATATGAGAACTTTTCAATATATCAATCACTGTAATTTTTTTTAACTTCGGACTTGCCAGCTAATGCCAATGTGTTGCAACTATTGCTACGTGAGAGGGACTCTAAGATAATGTACACTTCAGCTCACTTAAAATACTCGGTGGTGAATCAACAGAGAACTAAGGCTCTGAAATATCTCAGCTCTCAGTGACCATCACATTTGTGTAACCTCTTTATCTTTATATATTCATTCCAGTAAAAAACCTTGTGTGGTTCAAGGTGCACACAAATAGGAAGGCACAGAATTATATATATATATATGGAAATTCTAATCTACTAATTGTGGTAATTCTCTTCAGGATTCTCAAAAAAGATATTTTGCTGAAATATCATAAGGGTAGACAAAATTGTCTAGGTCACAAGACTTCCCAGAGAAATAAAATTACCCTGACTTGGTTCTGAGTTGTAGGCTTGCCAGATGCATATAAAAAGAAGCTGATTGTTTTACCACAGGAAGAGCTGGAAAATAGATGGTTATCCCTACAAAAAATGGAGTCGTGACAGCTCCAGGCCTCGAATCTGGGAGCAATAAATTTAAAATTAAACTATGGAAAAAACTTGAACTGGAGTAAAATCTTAGACCAGACTTGTCCAGATACATATTTTTAGGTTACGTCTCCTGGATCAAGTCCCGTAAGAGAGCTAGCTATAAGCTTTTAGACAGGTTCATAGTAGTCTGTTATACCTGGCAACTGGGGACTCTGATGTTCATCTAAAGATGGAAACATCTTTTGAAAATTGTATTCGGAGCCTGAACCTATATTTCATGATCACTCTCTAAACACATAGGAATTCTGTCGTCTCTGTTGCAGTTCTTTCAGTCCTTCAAGACACATCTTTATACAACTGGTTTAATAAGGGCTGGAAATAGGGTCTACTTTCTCATAACCTACATGAATATTCTAATGAAAAGTAATATTATTTATCTTTAATGTGTATTATTTGTACTCTCTTTCTGGTCCAGCTACTGAAATACAAATCAGGTCTAGAGAACTGATATATTCTGTGATCTTGTGGAACCTGAAGAATGAAGGGTAGGCTTTATAAGAACATAAAATACACATTTTGTAAAGGTGTAGCACATAAATATAAAAGATACAAAAACACAGTATAAACTATTCTAAGTACCCTGTGTTGATTAACAATGGAACATCTCACCTTTTAAAATAATAGCAAAGCCAATTGTGGGATTTGAAGAGGGGCTTGAATTACAATGAATTGTTGAATGCATTAGCCACAATATCAAATGCAGTAAAATTAAAACGTTCCCTTCTGACATTTTCAATTAAACCCCATCAAGCTTCTAAACAACCTAGGAAAACTAAATAGACTGTGTGAGCTAATGGAAAAGGCTGCCTGACATCTTCTCTTTCAAAAAATTAGATTAAGCATCAATGCTGTTGCAAAAATCTGTACCAGAACATTAAATAATTAAGAACTGGCATAACAATACTAACCAATGGTCCATCCACTCTTGTGTTATACCAATTGCTTGTGACAGAGTCCAATATTGAATGCAACAGAGGAGAAAGAAGAGTTATAATAGTAACACCTTATGATTTTAGAATGGTTTCAATTCAAAGACCTTTAATGTAAATTTGGTTTTGGAGTTTCTGTCATTCCCTTGTCTGTTGTACAATGGTTAATGCTTATATAAATGAAACCTTTTGGGGTTGAAAGGTTTTATAAACCATTTTTAAGAAGCAGGAAACAGGAAACTGATTTGAGGTGAGAGAAGGTTTCTGAAGGAGAATCGCAAAGTTAACCCAGATAATTTGGAGTCTTATTTAGGGCAAGTGAAGTGTATTTGTGTTCCCTACAGACTGCATGGGCACATCTGTAGTGTGGTCAAGGACTGTATATCACATATCTTGGATCTTGGAGAATGGAGGGCAAAGGTTACTCTGGAAATGGTCCATACAAGACTCAAGGAGGGGATAACAGTTACTCAAGGGTCCTAGTCCTTCCATGTAGGTACTGCCTGGGAGGTGTTCACTGGTGAGGTCAGCCTTATCAACTAAAGCCAGACAACTTCTTTCCGCTGCCCGGGATTTGACTAAATTAGTAACCTTTCAAGTAGCGTAGCCCCACTGCTCCTCAGGAATAGCCTCAGAGTACAGACTGTGCTTGAAGTGGTCCCTAAGTCACCTGACTCAAAAGGTATGTCAAAAAAATCAAGGTAGAGACCACAGGCCTCTCAGGAATTTAAATACATTTTTTTCAAGAAAATCTTGCAACCATGATGAGTAACAGCTTAAATATGAAGGAATAGAGCAGGAGGAAGTGTGCATCACAGAGGTATGTGATTTCCCCTATACAATGTATGGTGAAGTGCAGTTCATCTTATTTGGAGACCCTTTAGCATGAAATTTCTGTCAGTAGCCAGAGCTCTTTGTTTCTTTTTTTTTTTCCTTTTTTTTTTTTTCTTCTTTTTTATCCTTCCTAAAACAGAATAAATGTGCAAAAGAGAGCTATAAGCCTTCTGTTCTGAAAGTGTGGAAAGAGAAAATCTCAGATTCTAGTCCTTAGTCAGAATTTGTCTAAGGCAGACTATTGTCTTTAAAGCATCCGAGATGTTCTTGTTTCCTTCTTTGTGCCATCAATAAGGAAAATCAGCTCTGAGTTTTCAGATGCTACTTTTTAGTATACAATATGCAAATAACCTCGGAATAGGCAATAGAAATAACACAGTTTTTAATTTCAGTGGGTTTACTTTCAGAATGTAAAGATCCAGTTTCTTGGCATAACATTTACAGATGTATTTGCCCCGAAATAAAGCCTTTAGAGTCATTCATAAATGCATGAAAGATGTTTGCATTTCTAGTTTTTGACTAGTTTGAGTTAGTTTCTGTCACTCTAAAATTTTTTTTTGTGACTTCAGAGAGTGTTTCAAATGTGTTTAAGATCAGGTGAAAGTTTATCAGATCCACATCTATTTTGAATGAATTCAGGACATAAACAAGGAGAGCGGTGAGTCCACCATGCCTCTTCACCCAGGTTCCCAAAGACTTTTTTTAAAAAAAGAAAATTAATGAAAACACTTTTAAAATAGGTGCAACTATATTTCAGTTTAGATGTCTGTTCTCAAAATATTTAGTATTTTTGAGTTCCACTTCTTTCTGTTCAGCCTGTTTCATTTTCATGCTATCTTTTTCCATTAAGCTCACACAGTGTCTGACTATTATGAGGACAAACTTCTGGCACTGTTGTATTTGTAAAAGAAACATGCACACGGAGCTAATAAGATTTACAGCACAGAAGCATAATAAATCAATGTAGAATTGAGTGAGTTGTATTAGAGGAAAGTGAAAATAAGATTTCTGGTTCTGAAATGGATCATAAGACCAACTGAGAATTAGATATTGCCTGAGAACTGGGGTATAGTACCTTTTCTTTCTGATTGTCAATGTAGACTTTAACACCTGGATTTATTCCTTCTAATTAAAATAGATCAACTGAGGTACCTCACTGAGGAACCAAGTGAGATTTCCAAAAGTAAGAGACAAAAAGGTACTTGAAAACAATTTTTCCCTTGTGTTCTCAGACCAGTCAACCAAAATTTCCTAAAAAATAAGAACAATAGCTGGTACTTACAGACCTTCTGAGAAGACAGGCACAATTATTTTTTTTTGGAAGACCTAGATAGATATAATTTTTAAAGATAAAAGCTATCCATGTCAGGGACAATATCCCACTATCTATAACAGTAATTAGAGAAAGTAGACTCATAAAGGCCATCTGATTATAGGTGTCAGTCTTTGGAAGCACTGAATATGCACAAATGTGTATTATGTTTAGGTATTTATGTGCACAATATCTTGAAGTTATTTCTCTTGAAGTTAAGTTTGTTGCTAAATTAATCATAAACAATTCTTTCTGATCACAGTCAGAATCCCATGCTGTTAAAGAGCTGTGTATAAAAACTCAATTATCCTAAACCCAGTGGGAGACACAAAAGGTAGAAGAAATGTTAGTACACACTAGTAAAGTTCCTCGCTTAGTTTCACACAAAAGGTTGGTAGATATCCAGAAGATCAAGACTTCTGACTGCTAGTTGAGTCCCTGCTGGCATTATTGCTTCTGATTTTCCTCAAACCATAAAGCTAAACTTTGAAGGAGTCTAAAAAAGAAAAACAAAAACTTTTGTTGTTCAGCAAATTACTAAGTTAGATAAATTTGACTCAGATTTCCAAAGGGACTTGATTGTCTGAACCTTACTGAAGGTAGGATTTAAGTTCTTCGCTTGTAACTGAAAATCCTGCTTACAACAAAAAGACCAAACAGCAATTGCTCTCTCAGCAAAATATTATCTTGTATCCACTATGAATCTAGGACTTAGATACTGTCAACTGTCAAAGACTGGTGGATGAGGATAAATTAATCCTCCCATCCATCGTTTCATATGGTTGTTTCCAAAACAATCTATCATCTAATAGATTTAATAATAACTCTCACAATGCTTTCTACCTGTAATACTGTATTGTGTCATATTTCTAACCACTTTTTTTTGGATCCCTTTAGATGAATGTGCTACAGAATAGATCAGACCACACTTCTAGCTTGTCAGATAGTATTAATTTATGGTGTTCCCTCATCATTCCCTGGTGCTTTGAATCAAACAAAGACACTGTTTAAATAAATAAAATGTAATGTAATGCAATTAAACATTTTCCCATAGCTGTTAAGATCAAGGCAACTAATAATTACCTGATGCAACAATTTTAAAACCCATAACAGACATTTATATAGTTTACTGATTACTGCCATAACATTAAGCTGTGGAGTCTGGATCTGCTCACATTATTCAGTTAAGAACATAAAACCAGCAGAGATAAGATCAGCAGAAATCAGCCCATCACCGTTATTAATTCAATAGAAATATTTATTGGGTTTCAAGTCTGGAAGGAACAATTATAGTCTAATCTCATACTCTTTCTCTTGAATAAAAAAACATACATTCACCTTGCAATTTCAGCACCCATCTCAATATCATTTGATTGAAATCAACCACTATAATTTTACAGGTTCCAGTTTATGGCAATATCCTCTCCCAGGGAATGCGAAGTGAAACACTGATCTGAGTAGAAATTTACACAAGAGGTCTGGGAGGTGCATTCAGATCTCTTCAGAAATATCCAATGTTTTAGACATATACTTTTTTGACCCTTAATTATAATATCACAGTTTAATCATTGTTCCCATTTAGTGCAGATGTAAATTTTGTGGCTACAAAATTTCTTATAATAGCAGAAGTTTCAAGAAGTAGTGTGGTCTACCAGACAGATTTGAACTTCCTCTTTCTACCTAATGGTCTTTTTCTACCTCCCTTTGTTTTTTTCTAGATTAGAAATAGAATTATTCTGTTTAAGGAAAAAGAAATCAGAATAAAATAAAACAAACAACAACAATACTTTCTTGAGAAAGGGAGTTAGACTACTAATCCAGATAAGGAGGGTAGCATTCAATCTTATTTCAAATTTCCATCAGAAAATATGGATATTTTTATGGAGAAAATACATGAACACACACATACACGCACAATACACTCATACCCACAGGAAAGAACATAAAAGTTTTAATCACATTTTTATATGGAAAGTGTCTTGGATCTAAAATGAAATTTTTACCTAGAGAGATTTTTGAAAATATTTCATACCAAATTAACCCTAGGGTGTTTTGTACAAACCAGAAATCTCTCTAGATTTTTATATAACTTGATGACTTAACACATTCAACAGGAATATCCATATTCATTGTTATGCTATGCCTGATTTCCTACAGCACTGTTTTCCAAACTCCCAGGCTGCTTCCTATTCTAGTGTTAGGCCTTTTGTCCTGTGATTTGTATCATAAAAGTTCCAGAAAGCCTCATTTTCCATCTGAGAAAATTCACTTTGAAGTCACAGGAGGAAAAAGCAAACAAATAAAAGCTGCCACAGTTTTTGCATCATAAAATCTCAGGGTCTGGCTACCTCTGTAATTACTCACTTTTAAAAATGTTAGCTCAGAGGATCATCTCACCTCTTTTACCTAGGATACCTGCAATGAGTCACTTTCATTTTTGTAAAAGAAAATAGGCTTGTCTGGCTTTCTTTTGCAATTGTACTCATTTTATCTGTCCAGTCAGGCTCCAGATGCACCTTGCATTCCCTGTGAAGGGCTGCCTATGGCCAAAGAGGAACTGTATTTTAAGTTGCACGATGACAGGATGGCTAAAGCAGCAAAGTGTCGAGGTACAACCTTCCTGCATGCATGTACTTCTGAGTCCCCATTTCTCCTGCTGAGGTTTACATGCCATCTTCTAGCACCATACTGAAAAGAAGTCAAAATCAGCTCTGAATACTAAACCACTGGTAGCATATCTTTAATGTAATTCAATCTTTCGCTGAGGGCGTCCCGACAGCTCCACTGTTCCAAAGGAATCTTAGAAGGAAAGTACAAGATGGTGGAGGCTGGAGGCAGAGCAGGGGTCCCTACCTCCCTCCCTGGGCCTCCTGCTCCCTCCCTGCAGCAGCGCGGCCCGGAGGTTCTGCACCAGTTGTCGGCCAGATGTTCGAGACTGCATCCCTACTGGAAGGTTGTGACAAAGCCCCCGAGACTTGAATGACAACAATCTGTCAGCTAGGCATCATCATATTTTTTTTCCATATTCCATTATTCTGCACCTTATGTCACTGTTTTTAGTTCCTAAATTACCCGTTGTTTATTTCTGTTCATTCCTTCCATCAGTATTTTTTAATTTTAATGAAATTCCACCGCTGAGACTGTTCTTCAGAGTGTTGGCACTGCTTTCCCCAACCCGAGGCAGTGGGGAGGGAAGGGGAAAGAAGAGAAGAAAAGAAAGGGAGGGAGAAAAGACAAGGATGTTTCAATTACTCAGAAAGATCTAGAGGTTCAAAATGTGATGACACTGACAGTAGGAAGCATGATAAATGCTCTGATTTACATCCAACTCCCATTAGATATTTTGAAGAAATTATGATAAAGTGATTATTTACAAGGAAAACCTTTACAACTTAATTAAATAAGACTAGGTTTCTGATTTGAGAGGAGAAAGTAGATATAATAAACAGGACTTTTGTTTTTTTTTCCCCTCTGATCAATGACAATATATTTTCAGCTTCTAAATTCGCTGTGAAATTTCTCATGTGTATGCAAGTTACCAAGACAGTACCCAAAGGACAAAAAAGGACAGGTGGGCATCAAGGACCTTCTGTGGGGGCTTTTATTACAAGTCTGAGCTGAGAGAAGTCACAGGGTACTCCTCCAGGCATGGCATTACTGTAGTGGTCTTCTATACTGGTGATGTATCATATGCCTGGGAAAGAGGAAGACTCCTTCAAGAAGGGGCAGGAAGCCTTTCATTGCACCACAGACTTGTAGACAGTATGCATTACAACAGAAAATGGAACGGAAAAAAAGAGATAGTTTTAATATTTTGAGCTTTTGCTGTTCTTATCTTGGTTTGCTGTGGTCTCCTGTCTTTAGGACACAATTATCTCAGTTCAGTGTCTCTCTTTCATTTGGTTAGGTGGGATCAGCAGAAGCAAGAAGGTGAAATATTCACAAGTATTAACATGCAGAAAAATGTCCTCTGTGAGTTATCCTCACTTACAGCATTCAGTCTCTCATGGATATGCCAGAACTCAGATTTCTTAATTTTTCATATAGATACACTGAAAATGTGTAATTTATCTTTATTAGAAGGCCACTGAGGACATCCTGAGAAAACAAAACTGAGGGCAATCATTTCATTTATGTTACAAGGCTAAACTTGCAGAATAGACAGTCATGGATTACAGACTGAAGGTTCACACCAACTCTGTTACATGTGTGAAAAGACGCAGGCTACGAATCAATCAGCATGATTTCATCTTTCCACTGCTGCTGTATAATGCAGACGTGGCCACTGATGTCTCCTCAGGAGCTGTTGCTCAGAGTGCTCTGACACACCTTAACCTGTATATTGTTTTAAAGAACGAACTGAGAGATCTCAGTTAACGACCAACACCTTTAGAGTTAGTGAAGTGAGAAGGTGGAAAGCCTTCTGGAGGTACCCCAGTTGGGCACCAGAAGTGGGAAGGGATCAGTATTGACCTTACAGCACAGAAGTTCAGACGTGCAGCCCTGGACAGACAGCCCAGAGCAGCTGGATCTTTGAGCCCAGAGCGGGAGGAATGTTTCTCTGCAGAGCACGCTGCGAGTGAGCAACGTGGCTGACTCCAAATAGCCTGTCTCAAGAGATAGGGGAGTTCATAGATCAAAACTTTCTCTTTATAGTCCAGGATTCTAGCTGCAAATAATGAGATCTAGGAAACAGAGGTGTGATGAGGCAGAACTAAATAGCCTTTGTGAAGCATTACTGAGGAAGAAAGTTGCTGCAAGTAGTCATTAAGTGGAAGACATTAACAGCAAAGAGCTGTAGTTCCCAGTGTAGTGCCTTTTCTTTCAAGTTCTTGAGACAGAGTTGCAGTATTCTCTTCTCTTCTGCAGCACAGAGGTGGTCTTTTGTCCTGTGTTTTGGAGTGCAGCATGTTTAATGCTGCTTAGCAGTGCTACCACCATCCCTTAACTCAGAGAATGGGAACATGGGGAGTGCCCAGACAAACAGCTAAAATGATTTAGGATAGGACAGACGGAAAACATGTCATTTACTACCTGGCCAGGACACAGACTGACAAAAGTGCTGGAGAACCTTTAATAACCACAAATGACTCCCAACTTGGTTTTGCTCTACAGTTAGCCGACTGTTGCAGCCAAAAATGAAGGGGAAGGAAAATTGTAGACATGGTGTACTATGATATTTGAGCATTATAAGTAAGAGCATGAGAAATCCTTGAAAGAGAAAAAAATCCCTGTAGGCCCTATTCTGCCTGCTCCTTTTATTTACTAGTTCTTGCATTTCCTATTATTTTCATTTAACATTACATATCACAAGCCTTTTCAACCTGTGACTGACATTGTGAGTTAGAAAGTGGATAAAACAAGCTCCTGAAAAACTAAAAATTAATAGAGGAGGATAAATGCAGAAAGGTTTTTTTTTTAAANACCTTCATCTTATTTGTTGAGTTAGGCTGCTTTTTGTATATCATGAATAATTTCATTAAGCATTAAGAATTTACCCTCACTGTATCTTTGGGGGTTTTTTTATTTATTTTTTTAAATATTTACAATTTGTAATGCTTATTAAATATGTAATAGGCAGGGTATGATTTCTCAGGGTTTACTATTATCTAAGTCTGTCATGTCCTATAACCTTTCTTGACTTATACAATATTCAGTGCTTTAATGCAGCGTCAGTGCTGTTATCATGGGTTGATGGCAAAAGGACAGCCATCTTGACACTCTCCACTCACTAATCATGTCTATTTTGATTTGATTAGCATATAAATGCTTCTGGGTTTATGCAATATCGGTAGAAATGTGTTAAAAATACTTGTCAGTATCCTTATTTTTAGAGTTAGGATCAGAAAATCTTGGGGGCAGGAGGGTCCTTTGGTTGCATGTGTTGCCAGAGTCCTGGTCCTAAATAATGTAATGATATATAGATGATTTTAGACAATATTTAGCTATGTGGTTTTTAACTTTTATTTTTTTTAAGGAATTGCCTTTGATTCTATAAAGGAATGTCTGCCTGAGAGTGATTTATACATGTTGGATAATGAATGGAAACTGTATAATGTCAAACTAAGAATTTGAATCCATATCCCTGTATTTCTGACTGAAAAGAACTTTAAAATATATATATATTGAGTTCACTGTTCTTTTGCAAAACACCAGAAAAAGTGGAACTTCAAAGTGACAACATATCAAAGACTACTCTAACAACAGCAACAACATAGTCTGCTTTGCTAGAAAGAGGGAACTAGTTCTGAAGAAATCACAGAATATTCAATGCAAACTTGTGCATTTAACTTTTTTCTCTAGCAAGCGCTTATTTCAACAAGCTTCTTAATCACATGATTTAAGAAGATGGATAATCTAGCTGAAGCCAATTGGACTGTAAATCAAGTAAGCTTAAATACATCACAGAATAAAGACTGAAGTGTACTTCCTCCTTACTATCACCTTTGGTTTACACATGGAAATATATTTTACATATTTTTCCATAATTTTATTTTCTGAACCACTTACTTATAGCATCATATTCTGTTGGAAGTACATGCCAGAGAGACCTTCTGGTCTAACATGACTTTAAAACTCTCATTCATTAATTTTTATTTTTGTTTTTCCTTGTTTGTTTTATGAAATGGTAGAAAAATAAAGAATAAAGCTCGTCTGGGAATCCTAACCAATAGAAACAAGCTATCTGGGAAAGCTAAATTAATAGTTACCTTAGGATAAAACCACCATGAAGTGACTGAGTGCGATGGCTTGAGAAGAAAGAAAGAGCAAAAAAAGGTAAAAAGTAATCAAATTTAAGAAAGACTCCGACAACTCTGAAATTTAGTGAAGAGCATTTAGGAAACCATTACAACAAGGAGAAAGGTTCAGGAGAACAGCTTTTCCAAAAATAATTAATTATAGAAATAATAGAACTGATACAACTAATAAGATGAAGGAATTCTGTAAAAATAAGGGAGCAGCATGGCAGGTAGGAGAAGTAAAACTGTAGTAGGAAGGTCTGGGCTGATCAGTAGAAAAAGGATTATGATGAACAGTTGGGAAGCCTCTAGAAAACATCGTAGATACACTTTGATCATGAAGGACATTAGAATACCTGATCTTCCTCAGGTAAGACAATCAATTAGATAATCTCTTTAGATCTCTTCCACTGCTGTGTTTCTATGTAGGTATCTTAAACTCAGACAAAACAAGTGAAATTATCTTCTACATGAAAAGTTTTGGAAAAAAAAACCCTCAGAAGTGCTGGAATGTTTTGTTTTGACATTTTCAGTGAAAACAAAATGCTTCCAGATTCCCAGATCAAAATATTTAATTTATGTCTGTTAAATTAAATGTGAATGTTTCATTTGGATTCAGTTCAACAGCAAGCTGCATCTGGTTACAGTGTTGTGGTGCCTTATGGGAACTGGAACTGGAGTGCCAAATGCCCTCAATCCTCCATATAAAGCATGTTTCTTTACTGGACTATATCCTTCCTGATGCCTGATAGTAACATGTTTCACATAATATACTATAAGCCTAAGCCAAGATCACTAAGCCTCAGCTTGTGATATGGTTCAGCAAAGAAACCTAGTCTATTTATGAAAAATTCTACACTTCTAAAATTGGAAACAACATATGAAAAATGACAAAAAAACCCAAACTCAATATGAAAAGTTACTTTGATTTTTCTTTTTACAGAAGCTACAAAAAAGCAAATCTAATAAATACAATTATATTTTACAGCGAATCATAAATACCCAGCTATTTTCAAAAACTATAGGAAGGTTTAGGTAGTGTTGATGACATTAAACTGTTTCTTTTCCTGGCATCAGCACTGACCAGCATTTTTTTTTCATTCTATTTCAGGTTTTCAGGGTCTTTTCGACCCTGCCTTTCTGTGTCCAACAGACAGACTGCCAGAAGTGAAATGGGAGAAAAGCAAGCAACTGCCAGAGCTCCTTGATGCATTCACTGAATTGTGCACAGAATTTCACAGTTGAGATCTCCAAAGGGATTTAGACACCTAAATCCATGTGAAAACATGGACTTTGGTTTATTAAAGACTCTTTTAGCATAGATCTGGCACCTTCACTCATTACTTTCTGCCTCAGGACCTGTAGGGAGTGTTGTCATCAATGTGTGCTGAGGTCTGGCCCTGAGTAATTGACATTAGGGTAGGAAGTGACAAACAAACACAACTAGGGCTTTTAAGAATATTCATTGCAAATAATTTATGCAACTAGCTCAGTCCCCCTCCCTTTCTTTTTCTGCTTGAGGAGTCTGCAAGGGTAAAATGTGACCTTTATGGATTAGTGTCTTTGCACTTGTTCATTGAGCAGTTTGTGTGAACAATTTTGAGTCTATGGATTTCTTGCAAGCTGCTGGCTATGAATGTCCACTAATCCGGATTCACTGTTTATTCCATATGATTGGTCACCTCTGCCACCTTTTTTTTTTTCTTTTTTTTTTTCCTTCCCTCTTGTTGCCTAATTGGTTGACCCCGATCTTATAAATACCAGGGGAAAATGAACAAATCACAGGGGCTTTGCAACTGTGGAGAAAGTGGGGACACACACACGCATAAAACTGCAGGAAATAAATTGGTGTAGGGATTTAAGAACGTTTTAAAAAATCTATTTGCACAAGTATATTTGCCTAGATACAGAGATTTGAGTTGTAAAAAGAGTTTTGTTTCTTCCCCACCTGGCAGAAAGAGGTAAGCAGTTCTTTAGCAGGATTTTCTTGCAATTTTTACCTGTCACATTCCTCTGAAGCCATCACATGTATAGGCAATGCTGTTGGGAGACATTTTGTTCCCACTCATTATGCAGACAGTAAGCTCTTTTGGGACCCATCTTCTCTCTTACCATGCATACGTACCCCACCTAGTGTAAGAAGGTCCTGACCTCAGCTGAAGTTTCTAGCTATTTTAGTGACAAACTAAAAATAGGAACAACAGATAGGCTGGTTGCTCTGCAGTCATGCTTGTTTGCCTCTCACCAGTCTTCTCTGATTTAAGAACAAAAGCTCCTCCTAGTTCTTAAGAAAAAATAAATAGAATAAATAGGTACATGTATACTATATACATATAAATACATGTATATTATATATATACAAAATAATAAAAAAATATATGTTCTGGGAGCAAGTGGAAAGAATTATGCAACTGTAATCTGGATGAATTCTTGTTTAAAATTATATTTGACCAAATACACTTGAAGGAAAAAAAAACATTTTCTTTCTTTGCTCAGTTTTAATGAGGACATGGAGGCACTGGAGCCTGTGTAATTCAACAGTCTAGAAACCCAGTGAAGAATAAGGACTGTCAGCTATTACCAACTCTCTGTTGGTCCAGTTGAACCAGTGCTCTACAGGGAATAGACAAGGGAGCTTACCACTTTTCCCTTGAGCTATCCACTCTTCCCTAGAGAGGTTTTTTGACATCAGGGGCTTAACTGAAACATATGAATTAGAGTGGAAATTGAAAGTATTCAAATATAAATTAATTTATACCCTAGGGTTATTCACGCCAACTAGCAATAAATATGCTGGAAGTAAAAAAGGCTAATTTGAATGAATATGAGTGGGTAAAAAGCAATCAAGGGCAAGAAAGACGCACACGCAAAATATAAAACATCAGATAGAGGAGACAGGAATGAAAAGATTACAGCAGAAAATTGATGTAAAGAAAATGGGAACCCTGTGAAAATATGGGGACCATCTTTCCACATCTCGGTGTTACGCTCTGTTACCAGACCTTCTGGGACCTCCAAGACCTATATGTGATAATGTCAAAAACAAAATTAGAATTTCAATCAAGAGTCTTGCTGACATTAGTCTAAAATATTAAATTGGGGAAAATGTCCTCCTAGACTTTGCTGATAGTTTTGAAGTGAAAGAGTGATTGATGCAAGGAGAGTAATGAGAAAAGCTAACACAAGACAATGCAATGACCTGTCCAAAAAAGGAGTTACTAGTAAATTCTGTCAGTTCCCTTCATTGGTCCTCTAAAAGCCTGGCTGGTATCTCATCTGACTTTTTTTTTTGTATAGAGGCATTGTGGTATCACAGCCCATATTGCCTTTGTGTGGGCAAGAGAGACCACTAATCTCTTTGCTGTAGAGCTGCCCATTCTGTTTTGTCCTTGACTGATTTTGAGTGCTGAGGTAGATAGCAGATTATTTACAGCAACAAAAATGTGCTATTTCAGTCATTGCACAGAAGCAAAAGAAGAAGATGCAAATTTTACCACTTTGTCTGCTATCATCTCAGGGTAATTAGTTACCCGTTTTCATGTGAAGCACATACATACTTATAATACAGAAAAAGGAAAAGAAAAAGAAAAACCAGCAAGATAGAACAAGAATAGGAAATTGAATTGGATTTAAGGAACAATGTGGAGAGAGACTAGGGATAAAATTAGAATTATTTTGCTTTTACTAAGATAGATCATCTATGACCTCATATGAGCTGAAGTGCTTAACAGTTACTTCTTTGACTGCCCTTTAAAAACAGCAAATGAAAATATTTCTATTCATGTGAGTTCTTCTTTTAAGAAAGCACAACAACAATGTTTTGGCCTAAACTACTTTTCTGTGTCTGATTAATTAACCTAGAGGCTTTCCCAATATTCCCTGCAGATTTTCGTCCCTGGCTTTGATTAATTTAATTAAAGATCGCCAGCCTTGACTCACCCAAGGGGCACTATGTCTAACATGAGGAATAAAAGTTTTTGTGAGGAAGTAATAGGAACAGCTGATGAACACAAAATGCGGAGTGATTTTCCTGTGTTCTGGAGATGTTTTTGAATAACCTGCTGTGGAGCCCATGCGTCCTGTATTCAAGCAGATGTCCAGTTACTGACAAAAGGCTGAAAGAAAAAAAAAATAGTAAGAAATGCCTGAATCTGTAGTCAAAGTGTCATTGTTAATTGCTTTACCTCCAGCATCATTTCAACATATGAAATCCTAGCTTATTCCATAGTTCCAACATAGTCAAAATCTGATGGTCAGTTCACTAGTGGATTTACTCCAATCCAGTGGAAAAACCTTTCCAGGAAATACTAATCTACTGAATATACCATGAAGTAAATCAGAAGATCTGTGGTTTATTCCTGGCAAAGATACTGTCCTGCTGCATCACTTTGGATAAGCTTTTTTTCACTTTTTGTGCTTTCTCTTTTCACCAATTATTTCCTTCTTTACTCAGATTCTTCCTTATGATATCTCTGTGCAAAATGCCATGCCCTTTTCTTGCATGAGGACTATAATGAGTTACTGCTTCACAATTCCCAGGTGCCCATCAAAGTTGCTTTATGGCTCCACTTCTCATCTGGCCAGGGCAAAGATATTATAACAAAATCCTTGTGGGTCAAGATAAGGACAGGGAGACGACACAGCAATTACTGTCATGGGCAAAACAGACTCGACTTGGGGGGAAACCCACGTAATTTATTACAAATCAAGAATGAGTTATTGAGAAATATGAGACAATGAGAAATAAAACTACGACTTAAAACACTTTCTCCCCACACCTCCTTACCTTTTACTTCTGAATTTTCTGCCTCCTCCCCTTGTGCAGCTCACAGGGATGAGGAATGCAGTCATTTCATTACATGTTGCCTCTGTTGCTCCCTCCTCCTCACTGGGGGAGACTTCTTACACTCTTCCTCTACTCCAGCATGGGGTCCGTCCCGCAGAATACAGTCCTCCATGAGATTCTTCAATATGAGTCTTTCCTACTGTTTGCGGTTCTCCATGAACTGCTTCAGCATGGGTTCTTTCTACAGCTTGCAGTCCTTCAGGAACAGACTACTGACCATGGAGCCACAAGTCCTACCAGCATACCTTCCAGCGTGGGTCTCCTACTAAGTCACAGCCTCCTTTGGGCATCCACCTGCTACAGTTTGTGTTCCTTCACAGTCTGCAGGTGGATATCTGCTCCACCATGAACATCTATGGGATGTGGAGGGACAGCCTTCCTCACCATGCTCACCACAGGCTGCAGGGGAATCTCTGCTCTGGTCTCTGAAGCACCTCTTCCCCCTCCTTCTGCATAGACCTTCATGTCTAGAGCATTGTTTCTTTCCCATATCCTCATTCCTCTCTTGCCTGAAGTTGCCGTTGAGGGTTCACCACCCCCTACACTCTTTCTTAAATGTTATCCCAGAGACACTATCATCCTCACTGATGGGCTCGTGTTTGACGAGCAGCTGGCCCATCTTGAAATCAGCTGGCATTGGGTCTGTCAGACACAGAGGAAGCACCCAGCAGCTTCACACAGAAACCACCTTTGGAGCCCCCTGCTACCAAAACCTTGCCATGCAAATCCAGTACATTAGTCCTTTACTTTCATTCTTATTTCCTGTCCCTTCTTCCTCTTGCTTCCCACCTGTATTTTCAGAGAAGCAAATAATGGCAGAATGGAAGAAAATTGTTTAAAGTCCATTTGAACACAGCACATTAATTTTAGGATTGTTAGCCACATACTTAACATGTCTGGCTTTCTGCAGAGGGCTTGAGCTGTGAAACAAATGAGTCCAGCCACATATTTATTCAGTTGTCTCACTGCTTCCTGCCAGGAGGCTCAGGGGGGCTGAGAATTCATGCTGTGCTTCCCACCCCAGCCCAACTCTTTGCCCATTTCATCTGGCCTCCTGTATCACTTTACCTGCACCTGTGCTTTCCTGGTTTTGGAGAACAGTGTGAGTGTAGTCAGCCAAATCCTGGCACTGAGGAGGGCACGATTTCCTTAGTCTTAGTCAATGAAGCTTTAATAAGCATGTTTTCCTGTTTTTGCCTCACTCCTGCAGCTTAACTCTGCTGGGCAGCAGCTCCCACAGTGCCTTCCTTTGGATAACCTGCCATGCAAATGGGTCATTTCTTTATACTGTCTCATCCAGGATAAGTCAGGGTGATACAGACACTCTGAAGAAAAATGTAATATTCCAGCTGTGTGGAGTGAACACAGAGTGAAATGAGCTATAAAGCTATACCATACCTGCATTTTTGGAGTTTGAAGCAATCCACTCCCTGTCTTCTAATTCTTTACACATTCCCCAAGGATAAGTATGTTTTGCAGATTTAAGGAGACCCTTTCCAAAGAGGCTTTCACTTACTGCTATTTCTTCCTTTTACAGTTTTAAAATTTGAATAAGGAAAGAAGACCTATTGTTTTCTCCTTTTGTTTTCATCAAGATATTATTGAATAAAATTGGAGATGCCCTTTGAAAACATCCCCAAGCACTGCTTGTAAATTCACTGTGAAAACAGTTCTATCCAGTTCCTGTAGTCTGGATCCCCATCTTGTACATGCTGTGCAAACCCTATTGTATTCTGTATTGGCATATGACACTCCTTTGGGCTCCTGACCAGCTTTGGATCCTTCCCTGTAGCCAGCCTGTTTCAAGAAAGCGGCTGCAGTCACAACGGAGAAACAGAGCACCTGGGAGTACTAAGCCAACTATAAAACTCAGAGCACTGTCTCCTTTCTATACTAACTTCAGCGATAGTGGCCGGGATAAAGAAATGAAATCAGTTTGCCTTACCTTTTCCTCCCTTTTCTGTTCCCAGCCTTTCCCACGTATCTCTGGCAGTCAAAATAGAGGGCAAATCTGTCGTTAAATATTTGTAAATGCTCAGTTATCTGATGACAGCTGTTTTCTAACTGGACTGGGTTGCAAAGCACAGATGCTTGGAGGAACTATATCAGTTTTTCGGGTTTTGGTTTTTTTTCTTTTTTTCAGTATAATCCTTCCTTTCAGTTTTATTCACTAAGAAAGAGAAAAAGAGAGAAGGCTTTGATGTTGCATAGTGCTCATTACACAGTATTCTTTTCCTCCCAACAAGCCCTTAGAGTAGGTAATAATTGTTTTCCACTTTGATAAGTGTTAACTAACAAGCTGGTCATTACCACCATGTAATGATAAGTTAGGAAAAGGGGAGGAGTCGGTAATATTGACATGGTACTATGATTTGCAGTGAATTTCAAGAAACTGAGATTCTGTCATACAAGTTCTACAATGAAATTTAAGTAATCAGTCCCATAATTTCTCCTATTAGTTTTAGCTAGACTAGAAAAGGTCAATGCCCTGGCAAGCAATGATTCGCAAATAACAGGTGCAGCCAGTTTCTATTATACTGCCATGGGACACTGTTCTGTCACTTTTATTTACTGAATCAATCCACCAATGTCCAGCAGGAGAACAACAGTTAAATGGCCATTAATTGTAGGCTGATGTGCAGATGAAACAAATCTCCAAAGGGACCGTAAACCTTTGTTCTTTAGCCTCCTCCAGCTCACGCAATGGGATTAGCAGTAAATCACTCAATGCTTCATCTTCTTATTAAAAATTTACCATACTGATCATCCCAGGTGACTTATACCAATCAGGGAATAATTTCTTTTTTTTTTTTTTTTAATTTTCAGTGCAGTCATTTAAGACTTCCGTGGTGAAACAAGCAATTAAACATAGAAGTTAGTAATGTGCATGGCACAGGTTTGATTGCCTTGTTTGTTTTTTCAGGGGTAGGAATTATGAAAGGTTGTTTTAGAAAGGTCTTTCCAGAAACTAAAATTTATCTCCTTTCATTATAGGCTTCGATTTGTTTTATTTCATTCATACTGTTCCTTCTGATGTGCAGTTAGAAACGTGAGTGTTTGGTTTTCAGAAACCATAATGACTGAATTGTTGGAATTTGGTGCAATGGCAGTTAAATGCCTTCCAGAAATCTCCCTAAAACAAAGGCCTTTCACTCACCCTGTGCATTTTAGACAAATTAATAAGTCCATGAGATGACCACCATCATGGAGGGGTTTTGAGTTCGGCCTTGGGAGTATATTGCATTCCATGGACATAACAAAAGCTCACCCAAACAGAGACTGAGAGCTGGCAAGCAGATATGAAACCCCTGCTTGCTTCTTGGGCTAGAACAGTAAGAAAGAAATGGAAACCATGGTACACGGGACCTCAGGGGCTTTATTTAATTATCCTTATTGAGACAGTTACATTTGCAAAACAAGAAGAGGTGCCTATCTGAGTGTGGCAGGCACCAATGACAAACACAATATATCAAAGCAGAAAGAGCAACCCCATAATGTACTATATTTCTAGGTAACCACACAGCTGAAACAATCAACTAAATTCCCCATCTCCCTTACCTACTGTATCATCCTTAATGATGCTTGTTTCTTCAGCAATCTTTTCAAAGAAAAGCGTTTTGAATTAGGCCCTCTTCCAAAGCTCAGTGTAATCAAGAATACTAGCACCGGTATATTAAGCTAAGACTAATATGTATATAGAGAAATCACTTTCTCATTCCTAGCATTTCTCCTGTTTGTGCATTCACAACCCTGTAAAAGAATTCAAGTTATGTTTGTTTACTGTAACCACTCGCAATGTTTTCCCGGAAGCACCTCTATTTTTAAATGTATGTTCTATACTCATATCTTCTTATACTAAAGCACTCACAGATCAGATAGAAATTTTGTGAGCTTCATTTTTTCTCATGTTTAAGTACTGACCCATGGATATCTCAGACATCTCCAGATACTACATCCTACAGTCTTCAGTTGAAGGTTGGTAGAACAACAGTTCTTTGGCTTGACCATTTCCGTCATTTCCGTCTTCTTTGATTTTAGAAATCTACTTCTCTGGGAGGCTGTCAACTCAGAGAAACCTCTGTAACCTCTGGTTTGTGCTGAGAGGTTTTTCCACTTTGCAGCTACGGGTCAGCTGAACCATTGCACATGCTCTCCAAAGTTATCTAAGTTCCTTTAGATTCTTTTTGAAAACGTGAATCTGTGGAGAGTACACCTACACTCATTCACCAGTGTTTTTTTGTTGATGGCTGGTGTTGTTAAGTTCTTCTGTTCTTCATCCAGTCACCGTGTGTTATATTGGTATTTCAGCATTTCATCAGTCTGAAATGATGTGCTAAGTCAGTTATAAACAGATGTTGAGGTCTAGCTCTGTCTTGTCAGCTAAATAGATACAAGTAGTAAAACATTATCTGGATTTCTTCTTTTCTCCATCTCTGCCTACTTGTAAAGTGAGGCAAGAAATACATCTCTAGCTCTCAAATATATAGTGAAAAATGTGTCATATTCTATTGATAGACTCTCAACACCCAGTAGAGTTAAAAGTTTGATTTAGAAATCAGGTTTTCCTACTGATTCCAATGATTTCACTAAATGGATAATTGATCAAGTTGGTACATTCTTGACAAGTCATTGTTCAAGGCATCCTACAATTTTTCCAAAAAGGTTGAAAAACAGCTTATGCATACATATAAACATAGATATATTTACAGTTTGCTAAATGGAAAGCCTTGCTATTAACTCAATCTGCATTTTAAAATGGATGATATTAAAAATCTTTCTCATAGTAAGATTTATTTTCTGAAACAAACTCATACACAAATACACTCTCAGTCTCTAGCAGAAACCAAGTCCAAAAGCAAAATCAGTTCAAGTATAACAAATAAAAAGTCAAGTATTCCCATGAGTCTCACAGTAGGAAAAAACATGAGCTAAGGACAGTTGAAGTACAGGGTTTTTTTCTCCAAGTGAAATAAAATAAGTAATTGTGCTTACAGTTTAATCAAAACAATTTCCTACTGATGAAGCACTATATTTACAAAATATTAAATATCTACCAAAATTTAAATATGACATAAATCAAGGTAGATTATAATGTACATGGAAAATACATTACTCAAAACTAGAAACGAATACATTTGTTCTGCTAAAAAATGTATCAGTTTCAGTGAAGACACTTTTCCTTCTACATAAGAGTAGGTTGCATTGGTGTAGTAGTCTCGATTTGAACTACTCATCCTGTGATATCTTTCTGATTAAAGAAGAGAAAGGTGTTCTCCTATTGCCTGATTAATCCTATCTTAAAGTGGCAGTCTAAATTATGTCTCAAAGTGTCCATTGTTGTTGCTGGTTTCAAATAGAGCTGTGATTTTCTCAGAGGTAGTTAAGCTGGAGACTTCTAATTTAGTTACATGAAACACTTTTAAATTGATAAGTTTAATAATTTTCCAATCCCTAATATTCCCACATGAGGTCTAGATTCACAATGGAGACTGATTTCCCAAGAAGAAGGTATTAAGGAATTCTAAAACCACAGAAATACAAGCTGTGAGGTATCACTGGAAGCCCCCTATTAAATGTTTTGCTCATAGTGGAAACTTTACCATAACTAAAAGAAGTAATACATAGCGATTTTCAGGTGAATCACTGTATCACAGAGTGATCTGTGTAGGAAGGGACCTTTAAAGGTCACCAAGTTCAACCCCCCTGCAATGAGCAGGGACTTCTTCAAGTAGATCACACTACTCAGAGCCCTGTCCAACACAACCCTGAAACGTTTTTCAAGGAATGGGCCAGTGTTCCACCACGCTTATGGTGAAAATGTATTTGTTATATCTAGTGTAAATCTAAATGCTTGAGCCAAACACAAAGTGCAGGATAAATCACAAGGCCATGGATAAAATTAAAAGAATACATTTATTCTAGTTTACTCACAATCTGGGGCAACTCCTAGATCAGCACCCTGCATAGAGAACATAGCTGGGAAAAAAAGCACCGTGGAGCCTGGTCCTTTCTTACTGTCCTGGGTTGCCCTGAACAGCACCCAGGCAGAGAGGAAAATGCAAGCAGAAGGACGCAGGTACCACAGAGCTTGGACCTTGTTAGCAAGTGTAGAAGCGTGAGAGGAAACTACTGCTTTTTCCTCTTTATGAGGGGAGAGCTGAGGCTTATGATCTTTCTCCTGCCAGAGCTTAGGTCTTGACACATTATAAAGCCTCAAGTTTTACAGGTCTATACTATCTAAACATAAGAGCTCTGCTCATTAAACGCACAAGGCTAAACAACAGTTAGTACGATATGTGTGCTTTTCTACATCCCGCTGAAGGGTCATTCAAATCTATCTGTAGTTGCTCCGTGCCAGTTTTCCATCACAACCTCACACTACCTTCTTTTAGTTTAAAACCATTACCCCTTCTGTCACAAAAGCTCCTGCCAAATTGTTTCTCCCCATTTTTCTTATAAGCTCCTTTTAAGTACTGAAAGGTGTCAGTAAGGTTTCCCCCGACCCTTCTTTTCTTTAGGCTGAACAAGCCCAACTCTCTCAGCCTTTCCTGGTAGGAGAAGTGTTCTATCCCTTAGATTGTTCTTATAGTCCTCCTCTGGAGCCTCTTCAACAAGTCCATATTATTCCTGTGCTGATGGATCTAGAAGTAGAGGTTTCACCAGAGGAGAGCAGAGTGGTGGAATCACCTCTCTCAACCTACTGGCTTCGCTTCTTGAGACTAGCATACAGCTGGCCTTCTAGGCAGTGATGGCATATTATTGCCTCAAGTTCAGCTTTTCATCCCACAGGACCCCAAGATATTCTTGGGAAGGCAGCTCTCAATTTCTTCATACTGAGGCCTCCACGGCTATCACAGGTTTCTCTAACCCAGGAGCAGGTTCTCATGGTTGGCCTTGTTGGACCTCTTGAGGTTCCAATGGGTCCACTTCTTGATCTTGTCCAGGTCCCTCTGGATGGCATCTCATCCTTCACCTGTGTCAACTGCAACACTCAGCTTGGTGTTGTCAGCGAACCTGCTGACAAGGCACTTGATCCAGTTGTCTATGTCATTGATGAAGATATTAGCAATGATCCCAGTACGGACCCCTGAGGGACACCACTTGTGGGTGACAGAACATTGCAAGAAGTGTCACAAGTAGTAGATTTGTTGCACTCTATACTCTCTCCTTCCCTTTCCCCCTCCATTCCTTTTTTAATACATTTGATTTCTTCCCTCTTAAGTATCAAGCATGCAATTATCCTTGAGAAGTACAACTACGGCTCATCAAATGTCTATTTTTTTATATACTATTTCCAAGATCAACATATACTAGCCAGTAGCTCTGACATTACTTCGACCGTGGGATACGTTTCCTTGGTCTGCAATAGATTTCCCAAGTGACCTCAGGAAAATCAGCTGAAGTCACTGTGTCTCTTCTGGGAAATAAAAATAATCACTTTGACTTACTAAGGCATCAGTGAGGTTAAACAGTTTGATAACCATAGGTCTGCATAAATACAATTTTGTTTGGTTGATTTTCTTTTGATCTAGTTTTATTTGCTAAAGAGAACTTAAGAAATCGCTCTTCTGATCAAATATGTTTTTATGACATTCAGAAAGTTAGTGCTTAAAGACAGAAAAGGATAACAATGATTAATTAACCTTTTTTACTTCATTGCTAATTTCTACTCTTCCCTAATTGTATGTAGCACTTTGCTCAGACACAGCAAAAGCAGACCCCTACTCTATGATACTTTTCATCTGAATTGGACAGATAACTTGCCAAATAATTACTTTCTAAAAGCCACTTTTTCTCCTAAGCATCTCTCTGTATTTTTCAGTACTGGCATCCATTAAGAAGTGAGGCATAGATGTTCTTTAAAGCATGGGTCACAAGAACCAGATAAGACAGGTTTAGGAGGATCTTCCGCTCTTGGAAATTTTCGTGCCATTGTCATACGCAGTACATGAAACATCCATCAACTTCACATCAGAAACAATACTCTCATTCTTTGAAAAACTGGTCCTAAGGGTTTGCAGCATGTGTCCCAGAACACTAATGATGAGTGCTGTTATTTGATTGATAGAAACTAGCTTTTTTCTTGAAATCATACATGACCAGCTACAGAAGCACAAAAATACACCAACACTTAGGTACGCAGGCATAAGCAGAAAGGACTATTTTTGATTTTCAAAAGGGGTGACATACAAAAGGGGGAGAGAAAACAGGGGCACTCAGTACAGCAGGGGTGGTCATACTTGGCCCAAATACTTTGACGACTGTATTGGTAAGTTGCCAAGAGCCGAAGGGCTGCATTGAATTTGCATTAAATGGAGCAGATGGCATCAGCTGCCCTCAACTTTAATGTTGAAATGTGGCCTACAGAGCAAATCTGTACAAAACTTTTCTAATTAAATCTGAAACAACATGCCTCATCTATTCCCCAGCAGCACAGCCTTTCTGGTGGCATTTCTGCAATGCTGCTTCTAGCCCTAGCCAAGACAGACAATGGCAGAATTGCAGAGAAATGAAAAATAAGAACACACACAGACTTACAGTGTTATCCAATTTTTTTTTTTTTTCATAAGCACCACATGCGAATGAGTGGAATAGATTTAATCTCCCTGAGTCTTTACAAAGCAGCGTTCTCTGTAACAAAATTGTGATATTGTATTTTAAAGTGTGAAATTCTTGACAAACTAGGGAGTGGTACCAACAACGTCCAGTCAGAGGCTGAACAAGGAAGAACTGTGTTTCAAATCAGCTCTAACATTGACTAAGAAAACTCAGAGAAGCCAGTTAAACTTAACACTTTCAAATTTGCCTGGCTTTCCATACATAAAATGAAATAATCTGGGATAGTCAATAAACCATGATTTAGCTGTATTCATGCACTTCATTGACAGACTGTGTAAGCATTTCCCACAAGAATTAAACAGATGACACCATAAATAATTCCATTATACCAACAATTTCTGACAACAGCTGTTAATCCACTCTCCTCAGTGGAATTCAGTAGCAAGTAATGGTGTTTAGCAGTTATGAAAACTACTGACTTTTATTTCTAAGCATCAACTTTAGAAAATGTTTTCTTTACATATTTATATAATTTTCAAGCACTTTAGTTAAATATCTACTTTCCTCACCCTTGCTTCTCATAAGAAAATAGGAGATAAAGTTGAGTATATGTGTTAAGTATTTTTATCAATAATTATTGGACATATATGAAATAATCATCTACTTTTATTTTAACAGTCATAATCAGATTTCTGCATCTGCTGGGATTATGTATAAACATACATTTGAAAAAGAAAATAAGGTGAAATAAATTACTAAGCAAAAGTAAAACCTATTTTAGTTCAATGGCTTTCTGCAGGAACATTTGATCCAAATTTTCTCTTGGTAAAATTCCACCAACATCAGTATTAAATAAGCCCATTTTTTGTTTCTTTTATGAAACAGATGGGGAGAACGAGTATCTTTTTTTATTTTACAAAAAAAGTGCATGAATTTACTGGTCAATAAGGTAATTGAGTGAGGAAAGAAGAAAAAAGCTTGCAAATAACTAAAATTGATTTTTTTACACAAATATCCTTGAAAAAATATTAACTGTTTGTGTGCTGCACTGTACTTAATTTCTGTCCTAAGTTTGCTTCATCTAATAGTAAAGAAGAAACTGTTGATTAAAGAAAATTATAACAAAAAGATCCAATAAAAAACCCAAATAAAACCTCCATATGTCTTCTGGATGATAGAAAAGCAATGCAGAAATAAAAGAAGAAGCTGGACAGAACAGAGTATTCCGTTCAAAAGGCTTCTTCTGCCTCTTCCCTTTCTCCATGCAGGTGACTTCCACGTTACAGCACGACAGAAGGAGCGAGAATCTTGCCAAAAAAAGTAAGACTAGATCAAGTACTGAAGAGTTTCCTCATCTTCTTCTCTTTGGAAACACCAGACTTACCTACTTATCCTCCAAATTTGTTGTAAGACCGTAGGGGAAAGAAGAGGGAAGGGCTGCCCTGCAGAACTGAGGCAAAGAACAGAGAAGCCAGCCATGATTCTAACTGCTCAGTTTGACCAAATGAAGCCACTTTAACCCTGACATGAACTTCTGGGAACTAAGATCTTAAGGACTGGGTGACAGCTGGAAAAGCTTTTCAATATTGCCATTTCAGACAGGGATAAAAGTTATGTGAGCTCTGATACGCTCACAGGTTTGTGCTGATTTAATCACTCAGGCAGGAATAAGAGAGTCGTAGTCCAGAGTTTCACCAACCATCTTTCTTACAGTAGAAGTAAGAGAAAACAGTAGACAAGGTAGGTGTGTAAAAAAACTTGCCATTTCATACACGGAAACTCTTTAGAAATGTTTTTTTCTACAATAAAATACAGTTCAATTAACATGCCTCTGCTTTTACGGTAAGCTTGACCTTTTGAGGGAGGAGATCTGTGTGTGTTAAGCATCACAATCTTTCAGATACTATGAACCATTGGCACAGTGAGTTATTTTATATAATTTTTTATTTAGAAACTGGTAGCTGTATTTCAGCCCTTCCTGTGGTCTGTTGGTTGCTTTGGGCTAAAAAATTCGTATTTTATTTTGAGTTTTCCTGAGGGGAGGAAAACAAAGTGAAGTGAAAAGTCTTCTGAGTTCAAGGAAGGTGTCTTATAAGCCAAACAGTAATGGGTGAAATTCAAGCTTAAATCACTGGGGAATAATTTGTTGACAGCAGCATCTGGAAAACAAGTGTATGAATAGTTACAGAGGTTAGTTTTTAGAACAAATGATAGAAAGCAGGCTTTAAAGATAAATTTAAAGGAACACTGTGGGAGAAAGAAAGAAAGTAAAGTAGACACAGGATAAGATCAAGGATCTGAAGAGGAGATTTAGCAGTGTGTTCATAGCAGGTTAGAGTTAAAAAAGAGAATCATTTGAAGGAAAACTAACAGTCATTTTGAATGTCAAATCATTGATGGCAAATATGAGATGAAATCTGGAAAGGGACAGAGAAATATGACTTGTGAATTTCCTGACAGTTTTCTTTGTACAAAAAAGTTCATATAATAAAAATAACTTCTTTCATACAAGAAAGCCTTATTTAATTGATTAAAAGAGTTTTCTAATTGTTCAAAATAAATTTTCAAATTTTTCAGTGAAAAATGTCAGTGTTTGCATTTCCAAACAAACTTGCAAATACTTTGTGTAAAAAAATCAAAATTTAAAAAGAATTCTGGGAGTTCCTAAGTTTTATTCATCTTATGTATTTGGCCTTTAACAAGATAAAGTATATCTCTACTAACAATTATGCTAGAGGATGATGAGTGCCACTTTCTGATTTCGGTGGGAAGAGGATAGACATGAGTTCTTCCAGTACCCATCCCAAGCATCCCAATAAGAAAAAGCATACACCTGTACGTGGGGGTCTATAGGAAAACTAAGGAGGGGATCTTTACCAAGGATCACAGTGACAGGATAAGGGGCAACAAATTTAAGCTGAAAGAAAGAAAATCTAGACTATATATTAGGAAGAACTTTTTTACTGTCAGGGTGGTGAGGCACTGGCATAGATTGCCGAGAGAAGCTGTAGATCCCCATGCCTGGAGGTGTTCAGGGACAGGTTAGATGAGGTTTTGAGTAACCTGATCCAGTGGAAGGTGTCCCTGACCATGACAGAGGGGTTTAAACTGGATGATCTTTAAGATCCCTTACAACCCGAACCTTTCTATGGTTCTCTGTTTGTTGTAATCTAAGTCCTGTATCTTTCTCTATAGCCTTAGGTTCCTTAGTAAAACATATAAGCTAATAGTAATATTGTTTCTGTTAATCTTGAAAGCAATTGTAAAGGACCAGAAGAATCATAAGACTGGACTATTTCTGGAATGTTCTGTATCACAATGTTAATATTTCTTTGCCTTCACTGACAATAGTGGCAGCCTAGAGAAACTTTTTTTTTGTGCTAGGCTGTCATTATTAAGTTAGCAGGGACGATATAGCATTGTTCTCTTTCAGACATTTAACCAACAGTCCTACAAACAGAATTAATAATTAGACTTTTGATCCTAGGATTAGGTAGGAGATCATTTTGTTCTTCAAGTCCAGATCAGTATGATGAGTACTCAACACTGAATTTGTTTCCAATGAGAGGTTCTGCATCTTCATCCCTGGGGACCTAAATGGGGTATGAACTACTGAAGGGATGAATGTCTTCAAAATCAGTTCATAATTTTATAAACCACACTGAAAATTATTAACAGTATTTGAAAATCACTCCATCAGCTATCAAATAGAAACTGGAGTTCCTCATAACCATAGACACAGGTAATAACAATTTATATAATGAATATTCTATCATTTGCAGTCTAAACTGGAAATTAATGGAAACTCAGGTATCCTAGTGTGATTAGCAGTGATTAGGATCAAGTATTTGCTTGTTTGTTGATTTGTTTGTTTATTAATACAAAATTCATTGGTTGTTTTGGTTACGTACCTTGCATCATACTAGAGTATTCATAACTGGTATTTACAAACCCAGACGAATGGTAAGGCATTGTAAAGTCCTTCCAGCTTGTGTGGTATAATTACTGGTTTATTTCTTATTTTTGTATTCATATTAATTTCAGTAAACATCATGATTTTACAAGAAGGAAAAGAAAGAATCAGTAAAGCATGTGTTTTCCATGGAAGATACGGATAGCAAAGTAAAGTGCAGTGTTGTAAAGGAACATAAAGCACCTGTGACAGATTTAACAGTCCAGGTATTATTGTTGGGCAAAGATATACCAAGTCTCAAGCTGATTGGTTATTTACATGCCGTTGCTGCCTTTTCTGTATCTTTTATTGTTGAGACAATTTTTCAATTACATGCCGAAAAAATCTGGCTCGCTTGTTTTGTTTTATGAAAGCAGCCTTTTAGCATCTTTCTTTTGACTTGCAAGTCAGTGACTTAGATGTGAATTCTCAGGTGCTCTGTGTTGTTTCTGTCCTTTGACAACTAAAACCAATACTCTTCATAGTACAATATTTCTCAGGCATCTTCAAAAACCTTAATCTCTGGCTACATTCAGAGCACAGTTGCATCCACACAAAATTTACTAAAGACCTCATTAAGCCAAGTACTGTCTTCTACTGCAGTTCTGCAGCACTGGGTAGGTCATCCCAGAAGGTGAAAGTTTGGAGCTGGCATCCAAACTCTGGTACTTTGTTCAACGTGTTCCTTTCTATGAAGCATTCAAAATAGGGAGATCATACAAAGGTTATCTCCTTAACTTCCAGTCACATTGAGCTCTTAAATTCTCAGAAATGATTTTCAGTCTCTGTGTGTATAGATTTGTATGTCCACTTGAATGTGCATGGTGAGGCTTTCAAATGGAATTTGGACTTAGAAGTAAAAATCCTCAAAGAAGTTTGTCTGTTGCAATCTTTAAATCTTAAGGTGTTTAAATATCTTTCTCCTAGTTATTAATCTCTTTGTCTTGGATTGGTACTCATATCAATCAACTCTGACCTTTTAAAACTTTTTTTTTTTTAATTGATATTAAGCACACAAAGAAATTTCCTCTATGCTCATTCAATGCACAGCAATTAGCACCTCCATGGGATAATTTATTCTATCCTACATGGGCATGAGATATACAACCCTAAGAAGATGCTATATTCCTTCCTTTGTTTACAGAGGAAGCTTAGATGACTGTGTAAAATAAGACTAAACCTGCAATTCTTAAATGGATAAATTTAGGTGAGATGAAAGCTCAGACCTATTCTTGATACATTAAGGTTAGTTCTTCAACCTTTAGTATGGAAACTCACAAAACTTTAGCCTGAAAAGGAAGTTGCATATTTAATAAATGAAGCACTACGGTAGGGGAGGGAGTTGGGGTTTTGTTTGTTTGTTTGTTTGCCTTTGGGTTTCTTTTGGTTTTGTTCTTGTGTGTGTGTGTGTGTGTATTTATGTATCTATAAAGACAACCTTTTGAAACCAATTGAATCCCCAGCAGATTAACTGAGTTTGTTAAGAACAGATGTTTCTGCAATTGTGATAAATACTGAAATGCATTACATTAAACAGCCCTAAAAAGTCACACATGCACTCACGTGATGTAGAGGTGGTGAAGTTATGAATTGTTTGAATGTCTCCAACAAGGCTGAATGTCTGTTTGCTGGCAAGAGGTAAGTATAAACCCCCCAAAGCCAAGTATTCTCGATGGGGATTGCTACCGTTTGTAAAAGTGTGAGATATGATGGACTTTAAAATACTAGATGGAGTTTTTTCTTGCCTGTCAGATAATAGTTTGGACATCTATGATTTTAAACATAGATGTATATAATGTATAATGTTATCTTCTTTATGACAAATAACAACTCCAATAGACAGTAAAAGAAAGCCTTCAGGTGAGCAAGCCTTCCTTAGGATATTTTCTTGCCTAGAATTTTCTCGAGCCATGAAAAAAAAAGAAAGAAAAAGAAAAAAAAAGCAAATTTTGCTCCTGGGTTTAAGAAAAGCACAAGTCTAAGCAATTCTTGTTGCCAGACAAAAGTAAACTCCGACATCACAGCCCATAATCTCAAATAAAGAATCCAAAATTAAGGCAATTTTCATGAAAGATTAACCCAATTCATTTTGGGTTAAGAGCTGGGAGGAAACAAAAGGGTCCAAAGGCAATTCTATTAACTTGATCAGAGCTACACCGGGACTATCTCAAGATCATTATCTTACAAGACACGGATGTCAATCTCATTATGTAACCGAGTGTGTCTAGCACTTCCCTGTGTAAATACACTTAATAGATATAGTTTTGACCTTTTGCTGTAAAATTAATAAAAAAGAGATCGGTCTCGTGTGCCAGGAGGCTTTTCTCAGTCCCATTAAATGGTGATATTTTTTGTGTAAATAAATACATTTCAGCACACAAGGAAAGTATTTTCTGAAGAAATGACCTGAGTTTCCCCTCCTCCATATATTATCTCTACACCATTTTATTTCAAAGAAAAAAAAAAAATTCTTATTCCAAAGGCTTATCTGTCTGTACTCCTGTCTGTCTCTTCATATCCATATTCCACTAGAATGTTAATGTTTTAAAGTTTCAGCTGCAACTCAAAGTCTGATATATTTGACACAGGAGTTTTGTTGTACGACAAGGACTGGCCCACAGAGTATGGAGCCTGGGGGAATTTCAATTCTTTGATTTATCTGCACTTTTATAGATCATCCTCATAGTATTTGAGAGTGATGGGCAATTCAGGATTCATCTATGCACACTGTGGCTTATGCAGCGACTTGAACAACTCCCTTGAGACAGTGTATAAATAATATTCCATGCCCATGCAGAAATAAATGGGCTTTTGCTACTCTGTCCCCCAAAAGTCAGGTGGACCAGAAAAAGACTGTAAAAGAACTGCAAGGAGGAGGAAGAGGATCAAACCCACACTCCTTCCTTCACTTTGTTGTGCATTTACTGTGGCTGAGGTTTTATCATCTTACCAGGAGGGTGGCAAATGTGAAAAAGGAAGGTCAAATCTATTTGGACAGTCTTGAGAGAGTGCATTACAATATTATTTCTTTCTTAGGGCCCAAACTTACACATTCAGGAACCCAAGGGAAAGAGACTATAATGTTGCTGATAGTAAACAAGAAAACACAAAACCACTTTTGCTCTACTTATGTTGTTAATGCAGTGAAAAATCAAATAGGATTTAATAAGGACAGTTTTCCTTGGTAAGCAAGTTCAACAGGTGGCATGTGAAGAGTTCAAGAGTAGGTCTGTGGAGGATTAGGTATCATCCTGGCGTAAGTACTATTCTGTGCCCTTCTTACAATGTCACACCTGTAGCACACTCAACTTTGCTGAAAGGTTACAATTGATTTACTCAAGCCCAAGAGGAGAAGTAGACGTACAAATTAAAAATAATGGTACTTGATCATAATGTCAGTCCAGACCATGCACATTCCCTTAGTGGTGATGATTATTAATAAGTCATTTAAAAAAAAAAAAATAAAAGGCAGTTCAGAGCTGAGTGATTTCTGTGCTGATGGTGAATCAGTACAGAAATATCGAGGTACCCCCTGGCACAGTTACTATTTCTCACACAGTTTACTGTGATGCAGTTGTGTTATCTCACAGCAACATTCACAGTGAAAATTAAGGTCTCAGGGAACCTTACAGAAACTTAACTCACTGAATGCGTAAAATTATATTTTTATTGCCATACTGATAATTTGGTGCTGCCCCCGCCCACCAAAAAAACCCCAGTCTTATTGTAATAAACACAAGGTTGATTCTTGTTACAAAGAATCCAAAGATACAATTGCTCACCTTAATTCTCTCACTGAGGCAACTCTTTTTAGAATTGAAGTAAAAGAGAACAGCATTCACCTTTTTGCACCTTTTCATGCAAATATCACCAAGGCTTATGTGAGACTCTGGTCTCATGACAAGGCACTGAGAAGAGCAGATAAGGGTGGAAGTCATCTTCAGATAAAGATAAGCATCTCAATGTCATTGACCTCTGAGGCATTCTTATGCTTTAAAACAAACAAATAAACAAATACCCCAAAATAAACAAATAAACAACAGCCGGAGCTCAGAGCCTCACAGAGTGCTAAAAATCAAATATTGACTTTATATCCAGCATCACTAAAAGCTGTGTAACCTTCAGGTGAATCTCAAATTCTCACCTTTTAACTTCTGAAATTCTTTGTAATATTGACGTGTTTGTTCCTGTCTCCTGAGTACCAGAATTTCCCAAGCACTAAACAACCATCTATAATAAATATAAACCATTTTAAAATAAAATAAAAACAATATTTAACTATAATAGCAATAATAAAATACACAGGCAAACAAGCCAGATCAAATCTATTAGTATCTAGCAGGAGAACAGCTGTCTATCAAAGCTCAGTCTCCCTGTCTGACTACAATCAAATAAACAAGACAGCCAAGTGCCTCCAGGCCAGGGACTCTGAGGAGTAGTGGAATGTCTGCAGAGTCTGGAGCTGAATGGCTGTCATTCTACTAAGGATGTCAATCAGCTCTTGGTTGTTCTCACATGTAGGAAGAGGGAAAAATGCTCTGTTTGACAGAGGTGAATATTAGTCCAAATTAAGAATGTGGCTGGTGGATTTTCTTGATATTTTTGGGGTTTTTTTAGACACAAATGAGACCTCTGAGATCACTGAGTCAAACTGAACCCATTCTCTTACTAAACCACGTCCCCAAGAAACTCATCTACCGGTCTTTTAAACTCCTGCATGGATGGCAACTCAACCCCCTCCCTGGGCAGCTGTGCCAATGCCTGACCACCCTTTCAGGGAAGAAATGTTTCCTGAT
>VWPV01019471.1:60123-74314 GCA_013389885.1 Geococcyx californianus
CTTCACGCAGATCCACACTGCCACCCAGCTTGGTGTCACCTGCAGACTTGCTGAGGGGGCACTCAATGCCTTCATCCAGATCATTGATAAAGATGTTGAACAGGACTGGACCCAGCACTGAACCCTGGGAACACCACTTGTGACCATTTTCCAGCTGGATTTAATTCCATTTACCACAACCCTGTGGGCTTGGCCAGCCAGCCAGTTTTTAACCCAGCAGAGGCTCTGCCTGTCCACACCCATGGCAGCCAGTTTCTCCAGCAGGATAGCGTGAGAAACGTTGTCAAAGGTTTTTATTAAAGTCCAGGTACAGCACACCCACAGCCTTTCCCTCATCCATTAACTGGGTAACCTTGTCACAGAAGGAGATCAGGTTGGTCGGGCAGGACCTTCCTTTGGTGAAGCCAAGTTGACTGGGCCTGATCACCCAGTTTTCCCACGTGTGCTGTATGATAGCACTCAAGGTGATCTGCTCCATGACCTTCCCTGCTACTGAGTTCAGACTGACAGGCCTGGAGTTCCCCAGATCTTCCCTTTGACCCATCTTGTAAATGGGTATAACATTTGCCAGTCTCCAGTCAAGCAGCACTTCCCCAGTCAGCCAGGACTGCTGGGAGATGAGGACAGGGTGTCTGTTAAGGACTTCTGCCAGGTCCCTTAAAACCCTCGGATGGATCCCATTTGCCCCCATGCATTTGTGTGTGTCTAAGCGGCAGAAAAGGTCTCTAACCAAATCCTTCTGAATTGCTGGACCTTCATTCTCACTGTCTTCTGGCTCAGGCGGCTGAGTATTCTGAGAACATTTCACTTTATTATTAAGGACTGAGGCAGAGAAGGTGTTGAGCACCTCTGCCTTGTCCTAGTCCCTCACCACTACTGTCCCTTCTGCACTCAGCAAAGCCTTCACTTTTCTTTCGGTTTTGAAATATTTTTTTCCAAGCAACTTTTCCATAATTTCTAGTGTTTTGTATAAATTGTCTACACTTGTCAGTCTGCTATATTTGTCTTTTGTACTGAAGGATCCACTGTACTGAAGGATCGTGTCCTGGACTCTGAAAAATATAAGATGCTTTCTTCAGCTGTGAATTCTACTTTGATCATTCCAGCTTCTAGGAAAACCAAAGTACTGTGCACCTGTCAAGGTTGAAGTTTATTTAACAAAACATTTATGTGGCTAATATTAAATTTACACAACAAGGGATTTTATCAATCAACAAGTTGAATGGTCTTACTGTTATGACCAAGGCACTTGCTTCTTGCAGCCTCTTTCTTACTGCACTTTAGAAAAATCTAAAAATCTTAGCTTGTTTTTCTTTACTTATAACCCCTACGGCGTAGCCAGATACATGTGCTGGTTTCATTTAGCTGTGTAATTGCTGATCTTGTTTGCAAATGTTGCTAAATATATGATTAGGCATAAACTGCAGCAGTCTACTTAATACATTTAGCAAATTTTATTATTGCATTCCTTATCTCAAATACTCACAGAAAAAAACTCCATTTATCCAGTTCACAGTTGTCTAATTTTTCTGCAAGCTTTTCATTATTGGACTCCCAGTGCTGAAGGCAGAAACATTTATCCCAGTGAGATTAGAGGTTAAACCTGCAATATATCCTGGAGAACCAGTCACCAAGTGTATATACAGCCCATAAAACATGAACATGTGTCTGATATGTTCTAATTTTACTTATGGTTTCACATATCAGTTTCAAAGAATCCATAGAGATCAGCTCACAGATCTGAATGTTCTGGTTGAGTCATTTATTTTTCAAAAGGAAAGCTGGGCCATACTCTGCACTGATTGACTTTAGAGCAGAACACATTATCTCAGCCACAAAGTACCCATCATTAGTGTTAGAATATGAACCTAGGCAGTCTCTAGCTTTACTCTGGATTTGATGTTTCACAACACGAGCCCCTCTTGTCCAAATCTAAAGGCATCCACAGCATGAAAGACTAGTTTTTTGGAACCCAATCCATGCATGATAAGGAAGACATGAACTGATTGCATACATCTCAGATCCAATTTTTACAGTGGAAGGAGAGAAGAAGAAAATAGTTAAACATTCTATAGTTTCATCTCTAGCAAATTTGTTCCTGTAGTTTGCTCTCAGCTGAGAAGATGGAGATTTCTTAACCAACAAATTGTCTGTGCTGACCCTAGAATCGACAATGATAGTTCAGAACTGAGATACCAAAATCAGGTTTCCTGCTTCGGATATCTGAAAGCAAGCAGTGACTAAATATATATCAAGAAAAGTCTTCACACATTTTAGCTTGCTTATTTTTCTGTACATTTGAAGATTCAAGTATTTTACATAGAAAAGACAGTTGATTGATCAATTAGATTTCACTGGAACTCATACTGAAGATTATGATGGAGCTAGAGCTTTTAAGAAAACTTTTCTTGCAATCATCTGTTCATGAACGAGCCACGATGGATATACCCCGTATATCTTTTTTTAAAGGAAATCTGTACAGAAGTCTAGATGGTTGGCTCGATGTATCGCATTAAGTAGAAGTTTTATCTAAACTTAGGTGAGAAAAACACTCTCTTGTTATTATGTCTTCATTCTAAAAACATTATACTTTCGCTAAGGTACAAATAGTGTGAACACAAGACATAAGCACCATTTGTGTAGGGATCCAAGACTAAATTCTAGTGTATCTCATTTTTAAAGAACAGTATAGATTTCCCAGCAAGAGGCGTAGGTATGAGATCATGTGACTAAGAATATATCAATGAATGTGGGAAACTAAAAGTATGCTTTGCTTTATTCTGACCATTGTTTAAAGTAATTAAATCCTGAGCCTTCTAGAGTGTTGGGCTTACCATGGAAGAGAATTTAGACAAATTGACTGCTTTTAATATGAAGACAATTATTATTTATTGAGGCTGTTGAACAAAAATTACTTAGTAGCAATCTGACTAACATTCAGTCTGTTTTGACACAATCTACAATGTTTAAACTTAAAAACACAGTACTTTTTTGCATCCTATCTTGTTTTGTTAAGTCATAGAAAGAATTATTGATGGCCAAATCCTTATTCTCGCCATCTTCTGTTTGAAAAATATGTCTCAAATAAAGGTCATGTTTTCATACTCCTAGCAGTTTAGTGTCAGCTGCTTAACAGGCCCTGTATTAGTTTGGAATGATAATAATTTTCACTTATATTTCTCTAAGCTATGTTTAACACTTTTACTCTTGACATTTACATGTTTCAAATGTATATATATATAAACATACCTACATGTCATTAGCTACATCTGCCTTAGGGATCTGGAGATTGCTGTGATGGGAATTTTCAGAAGACTAATCAGTCAAGTGGTTTAAACTTTAAATCAGAACTTTCCTGGATTGATGTTCATGAACAATACTTATGTTAATGGTTTATTCCTACTTGTTAACGATTATTATCACTGCATATTCAACAGAGTTAGTACTGAACAATCCATCCTAAATAAGTACAAGTATACAGTGCAGTGGAGTTCATGTCATGCAATTATGGCTGGTGGTTATAGTCCTTGATAATCTTAATAGACAAGGTTAAAATGATCAAGATCTCTTAACAAGGGTTCTCCACCATCATGCCTGAGAACTCATCCTATTATAAAGTGTTTAGGTTTGAGACAGTGCCTTACTTTTGGCCTCTAGCTGTTGAGTACATATTCTGCCTGAAGATGGGAGAGGTGCCTTACACTCCCAGGTTGAAGCAGCTGCCGTCTTCTGTTGATTGGGATTTTTTTCTGTCCCACACTGAGTTGCTGTTTCTTTTCCTTCAGTAAAAGCAGCCTTTTCACAGCTCTTGAGGTTGCGATGCTTCAATGATCAATAATTGCCCATCAGTTTGCAGCTCTGGGTCTTTTGGTTTTGACCCATACCCATACCTTCAAGGCCTTTGCTGCTATCTCACATTTAAACTGATAGGATAATAAGGAAAATCCAGTACCATGCTCAGGTTCACAAAAAGGGTTCTTGGAGTGAGCTGACAACAAGTCCACGGGGCCAGCACAGGTGTCCAGCACTGTTAGCAGAAGGCTTATCTTGTGTTACTAGCACTTGTTATACCATTTTTATGGGCCATTAAGTGAAAAAGAGTTTGTATAGCTAACCCATATTAGAGCATTTCTGTCTGGTTTCAAAACAAACTAATATTAAAATCTCTTCAGTGTGCTCCTGCTTTCATGGGTGCAGGAGGTCCCTGTTCATCAAACAATCATTCTCCCATGGCAAACAAAAGACACACTGGTTCTGACTGTTATCAGTTTCAGTGGGAGAGTGGCCTAGGGAACGAATCTGGGCTTGTAGTTTTAACTCAGGAACACAACGGACTGGTGATACTCTTCCAGTTACTACCCCTATATTTCCAGGAAGATTGTACACATTTTCTTCCACAGAATCATAGAATAATTTCGGTGGGAAAGCTCCATAGAAGTCCCATCTATTCCAGCCACCATGCAATAAGCAAGGACTAGATCAGTTTGCTCAGACTGAATTATTTCTCAGAGAAAGACTAAGATGATGATCTACAGAAAAAGAACCACCACAAAAAATAGTAACAAGAATGGTTTTGTAACAACCTCTGGTCACTTGTTCATAAAACTTTCCTTCATCTAGAAGCAGGTCAATGATTATGGCCAGGTGAACCTCTGTTACAAAATAGGACTTAAGAAAATCAGGAGTCTTACCCAGGGTCACAGAGCAATAATCACCTATATTCTTGTCAGGGGGACATAAAAGCACAGGACAGAATGAAATAAAGTCCTTCAATTTAAAATAAATATGCAAAATAAAACTGCATAACATTATGAGACCTTAATATAAATTCAAATTGACATAAAATTGCTCAACAGTTTCCATTTTTTTCATTAGTTGGGTGTCTAAACCCACATGTTTGTGTATACTAAGCGTAACTATGAAGACAAGAGGCTGTAATTCTAGATCTACCTAATACACCTTATTTAAACTTGAGAGCTTTTATCTCTTTTTTTAACTTTGAAAGCATCTACTTTATTTGCTTGTTTTATAGGAATGGAACCAGTTCCTGAAGAAAGCTAGAGACCTGATGAAAGTGTCTGAGAAAGATTTTCTTGGTTCATTTTTAGAGAGACAGAAATGTCTTTTCCAGAAAGTATTAATGTTTTTTCCTCTAGACCGAACTAATTTCTCTAAAAGGAGATGAGAGATAAAAGGAATATCCTTATAAATATTAAGGTCTTGGATTCTCCTACTTCACCACAACATCTTAGAAAACATTAAATGGGATTTGTTTCTTTAACCTCAGGTGTAAATACAATTCATATGATATTCTTATACCACCTAAATAAAAAGTTCTGTCAACAACATAGTGTACAAATAATTATTAAAATATCAAAATCCAGTTTCTGTGCCTGGATCTCTTACACCACAAGTCCCTACCTCAACTAAAATTTTTATGGGAAAATAACATTTCCACATGGAAATTCTAGTCAGACAATTACACTCCAGTGCAAGAAGATAGATTTTATGAGTATGTGTTTTCTGTTAAAACCTATACAGACTAAAATGTCCCAGACATCTGATATAGTTTTGCACAACCTTTTCTGTGTTTCAAGAGGGACTTCATGAGCCTTTCTAAAAGAGAGGCAAAGCAGTACAGGGTTTAGACTGGGGGCAGGAGAGTGGGAGGCATAAGAGAGCAGAAGTTTGCTTTAGGTCTTGTTTCTCCAGTTAACTAACATTTGGTACAAGTTGTCTGAAGTTCAAGTTAGTAACCCTTTTAGCCCTCCAGACTCATCAGAATTTTCAGCATTGTTTGCATAATGCTGAAGAAGATTTTGTGAGCGTGGTTTTGTGTGAGAAGAATGCACACTTTTTTATTTGAGTTGTCAATATTAAACTTTTCTCAACTCTTTTTTCTTACATTGACAAGATTTATGTGGGACTTTTCTTATTTATTTTATTCTTCCTGAACAATTGTAACACATATGAACTTTTGATAAAACTGGGCAAACTGAGCTTTTAAATGGTCTGTTAATATTTACTTGAATTTTTAAAGTAAGTTCTCAATGACTAGGTTTGCTCCCACTCTGTGTTTGTTTTCAGCAGTTATTTTAGTTAATGAGTTTGCTGGCTGGGACGTTCCTGGGAACAGCTAATTTTAGACAACTATTAAAAAATACTAACAGAAGGTGAATTTCACAAAATGCTGCTATTTGCAATGGAAGTCTGGTTTTAAGAGTTGTGGTTTACTCATCCAATCAGAAAAACATATCGTATGATTTATGTGTCTGCTCACACCATCTTGAATTTCAGATTTTAAATTTTATGTACTTACAACCATCTGCTCACAAGCTAAATTCACACCATGGTTTTATCGGAGAAAATACATATATTTGGTAAACAGTTTTGAATAGTTGATGAAGGGAGGGAAAATGTCATCTGATTGTATAATTTCTTCAGCATGAACTGGAGGTCACCTTCACTTTTTCTGATTTCTCAGACTGTAGTGTAATATTTAGATCTTATTTTCTCTTAGTTTGGTCTAGATAGCTTTATTCTTCTTTATTCTCAAGACTCAAGAGTTCACAGTTTCTGAATAAGTATAATTCCACTTTCAGGGAATTAAGAGCTAGATGCTAGATTTCCCCTCGTTTCCTTACTTGTTTTGTCCAAGTAGCTAACCATTGCCTTTAGCTGCAGTTTCTTCTAGATGTGGTCTATATTTGATAGTGAAAAGAATTTCCAGGCCAGAAGGAGCAGTGAAAGGGAGGGTAAAATAAAGAGGACAGGAAGAAGAAAACTATTTTCAGAGAACATGGAAGGAAACAGTGACCTTTTCACCTTATTTTTGTGCTTGAGATGTAATTGCCTGGTCTAGGGGAGGAGAAGATAGAGGAATCCTGACAGCTCTAAATGTTTGAGAATCCTTAATAGAAGTTTCCACTGAACACCTGGAAAAGTCAGGGAAATATAAAACTAAATACAGAAAAGCTTATCATAGCTTTTCGAAGGCTCTTCACTATCAGTGAGAGGGCCATACGGACGCCGACAGAAGTACTAACAAGTACCCAACTCCCTCCATTCCACACAGAAAGAGGCAAAGAAACAATTATACCCAAACTAGAGCAGACATCCTCTGGCCCTTATTTTGCACAAATGTCCCATAGCATTTACAAATTATTCACCTCTTCACAGAGGTCCAGAACTACTCCTGCACCAGATGCAAATTCACTCCAGTAGAGAAACACATGCACAAAACACCAGATTCACAAAAATATTTCCACCCACGCTTACCAAAACTGCACTGTGAAGACGAATTTATGGCTCATTGGACACAGACACCGATGGCAAGATACCAAGAGCTACAGAAATACTTAGAGCTCACGTGTTAATAATGATGTGACCACTTTCTGTGTCTGAAGGCAGGGCAGAGCAGTACAATACCACAACACAGATATTAATATCATTCGTCGCAACACTGGCTGGCCATAAGGCCATGGAAATGTCACACATTCCATGTACACAAAATGTACACACAAAGAGCACAGTCTGGTCCTAACCTGTGAAAGAGTTCCTCACATTTAATATCGGCAAACATAAGGAGTGCAGACAAGGATCACCAAAAATAAGCTTCATTGTGTCCTTAATGTGTTTTAAATTCCTGTAATTCTGTTCCTCCTTTTGTTTTCTCTGCAAAAAAAGCAGCCAGTTTTTCATGGCTAAAAATTGTTAACACTCTGTCTACAGCCTCTTGTAACGATGTGGTTCAGGGACCACAAGCCACAATGTTATGGGGTAGTTCAGATGGGCACCCTTTATGAACTTGCTGCATGCTTAAACAGCGTAGCTGAACTAAGTTTTAAGTGAGTTTATCCATGCCTGTTCCTGCTGCTGAGCTTACCCAGAATTGTCACATCTCAGCAGACTGGAAAAGGAAACAGTGAAGATACCTGTCCAGGTTTTGTATAGTAGGCAAAATAATTCCTTTTTTTCCTGTCTTCAACCACCATCCAACAAAACCTTTGCAATCTGATTTCAGACAGGAAATTCTGGAAAATATTCAGTTGTTTGACTAGCAAAAGAAAAGACAAAGTTCTGACATTTCCACTTCTGAAATGGTTCCATATAAGCAAAACACACTGCATTTTGTAACCTGTGTTAGTTTGTATCTGTTGTTTCAAATAGCTCCAGGGTTGCAGGATGTTTTCCCTGTTGCATTGTTAGCAGGTCTGATAAATTAACAGCCATGCCCAGCATCAGAAAGGAGATTGGTAGCAGAGGTGTAATTTTAATCTGACTTTATCTATCACATACCCGAACATCGAGGAAGTCATTCCTCATTGTCTAAGAAGCTGTATACATTTGGTAATCAACCATGCCAGGATGTGCTTGCTGGCAGCATTTGAACAGGGTCTTCCCACAAATGTTTGTCATGTGGCTTTTCTTTATTTGAGAGGTATGACCACACATAGGTCAAGGTGAAGGAGAGCAACACTTCAGAGAAGAACACACTAGTACTGCCCCCCAAAAAGATGTGTTGTAATTCAGATGACTTTAATCCTACTCCTAGTTCAGCTGCTTAGCTGGGAAAGTCACTTCTTATCACGCTGCTGATCCCATCTTCTCACAGAAAGCTCTTAAAGCTCCACCAATGGCAAGTATTATTGTTACATCTGTTCAAGATTAATGTTACTACCTAAGCAAAATCCTTCTTCTCATCAAAGGGGTGGTAGTACTATTTTACAGCAAACTTAACCGACTTAAAGGTTATAACCGTTTCTTCTGGAACGACCACTGTTGCGCTGCACGCCACCACTCTCAGTGCTCTGATCATGTAACACAGCTCTGCACTGCTCTTATGGCATAGAGGGCGGTGATCATGTTACAACATGATCCTTGGCCTGGGAGGAAATCTTGGTGTTCCTGCCATTTTCTGTCATTTTCTGTATTCCTGAAGCTAATAATTTACACCGCATAGAGAATGTGAATGAACCCTAGAGTTTAGTATCAACAGCAAGGATAGCGTAACACATCCAGGGAAAGGAAGTTCCATTAACCTTGGTAAAAAGGTGATGTAGATCTATTCTTCTATCAGAGGAGCAATAACGTATGACAAAAAACATGTGGGGCCCTTGAAGTCCGAGGATATGTGGTTGCATCCCTCAGCTCTCACTTGGTCTTCCAAGGGTGTCTCAAACAACATGAACTGGACATGATGGTAAATAGAAGAAAGTGTGAAAGAAGCACACTGCAAGAGCTCTGGGCAGCCTCTCATTTGTGAAAGATGTGTACAGGTGTTCAAAATTGTGGCTATAATGTCTTCTTAGATCATTCAGAGAGAATTTGAATGGTTGGGGGGATCAGTTCATCACCACAGTCACAGGATGTACAGAACATCCATAGGAGTCTGAGTGAATTGTATGCCACACACAGATTTTGGATTTTTGGCAGTCCCAGATTCATGTTTAAAACTCACATACTTGTCACATATGCCCCCTAAAGATGACAGGACCACTGAAAATCATAGATTTGCTGATGCCACTGGGAAGAAGAGCTCTTAGCAGTGGACTGTGTGAAGTAACCTTAAAAAAAATGCTCAGATACATCTGTGCTTTTACACATAAAGGTACAAGTCAGGAAGAATAATTACTACCAAAGACTCAATGAAATCATTGCAATAAACTTCAGACACTCAAAGACGTATCAAAAAGGAATTATCTTTTAAGGAAGGCTGTTTTCTACAATCTCAGATCCTATTTTCAAAGGGATTGGGGCAGCAGGAGTTGACCATATGCTGACATTTATGGTCTTCTGGTCTTTGGTGCTGGTAAGAAACTCCACATAGATCGTATCCTAATTTTTTTCTGCATCTATAAGGCACTCTTTTCCTTGTCTGTCGATTCAGTGAATGCATAGACAATTCAATGTTGAGGGTAAACTAGTTTTATGCACCTCAGCATCACCAGAAAATAATCAGCCAAACTGCAACTCTCTGTTCAGCCAAGTTCTCACTGCACCATGCCCCTCTCTATAGAATTTTCCTCTCACTAAAATATTTTCCCATCTAGACATGTGCAATTCCCATATGCAACTCCCAGTGCTGTCAAAATATGCTAGGCACATCAGTGCTGAGCTGATCAGTCGGGAGAGCCAATTCCAAAGGTCAGGCTTCTTATTTCATACCTAACACTGCTGATGTGGCTGATCAGTTCAAGGATATGTACAGAAAAGAGACAGAGAAGAATGGCTGCTTGGGGTGTTGAAGACCTGACTTGTAGACAGCAAATTGTCCAGATAAAGCAGGTATGTTTACTAGCACTGGAGATGTCATTTGCAGGTTGCTTTATAATTTCTTAAATAAAACATTAAACCCCACAAGTCTGGGAGCTTTTTGTGATTTAGGGTGTTTGGGGGCTTGAGGTATTTGTTGTTGTTGTTGTTTTGGGGGTTTTTTGTGTGGTTTTGGCTTTGTATTTTTTTTTTTTTTTTTGTGCAAGAAACTAAAGATGTTATTATAACATCTTCGGGCTCTTGTAGATTTCATACATTAATTCGGTCTCTGGTGCTAGTATTGGACAAGGAGGAAAAAGAGTGCAGTTGTGGGATGCCACAGAAGCAAGCAGAAAAGAGATCCAGAAAAGAAGTGTAGATATGAGATTGCTATCACAACACATGTATCTCTCCGGTCTTGACCAGCCGTGTCTTGATCCATGCAAAGGAGATGAATGAGATGCTTGTTTACCTTCCCTCCTCATTTGCTAACAGGAGCAGGACGAGCATAGCGATCACAGACCCTAGCTAACTCTAGATGCAGGGGCATTATATGAAATAGAACTCAAGTGTTCCAGGAAATCCCATTTATTTCGATAGTTCTACAGGAGCAGTCAGACTTTTGCCTCCTGATACCCTCAGGACTGCTCAAACTAATAGCCATAGAAGTCTGTTTTAATAGCCCCATCAACAGTCATATGCTCTCAGGTTTACTGTAGTGCTCTTATCATTTCTCCAGCTCTTTATCTGGCATTTGAACTTACTGGGCAAGTTTGGGAAGGGCAAAGCTTATTCTTGATTTTTCCTTGAGATGCTGACTTTCTTTTTCCTTCTGAGAAGCACTAGATATGCATTTTATATGCAGAGTTTTCATGACATATATAAAGTCTAGGATAAATATAATGGCTGAAGGCTTAGTGAAGGTGGAGGTAAAGGGAATAAAAATGAAAAAAAGGAAGATAAATATTAAAACTTTTGCATACTGAAAATCTCTCCTCTTACACACAATTTTATTTTCAATCCATGTTTTCTACCTTTCTGTACTTTACTTGCCTATTTTGAGCAGTTTAAATACATAGTAAAATATCCAGCTTTTAATATATTTTCCCTTGGGGAGATGACAAATAAATACATAAATTAACATATTTGTGAGTTGCATTCTTGGGGTAGAGCAAAACTTTTGAAAATTGATACGCTGAAGTTTTTCATGTTATCTTTGTATAACTTGGAGGGGATTCTGAACACTACTTATTTTTGCATGTGAGTGTATACCATAGCGTTCTTTACAGTTTTCTGAAACAAATTAATATCTTTGAACATAGATTTTTTTTCTTCTTCTTTTTTTTTATATGTCCAGAACCAAAAGGAAGGCCTTGTGAATTTAAAATCAGCCATTAGGTAAGCCTACAGGATCTTAGGAAAACCTTACTCCTCAAATCTATAAACATAATTTCAGTAGGTTCCAGAAAGAATGGATTTTGAAAGGCACTTGAGGACCTTCTCTGTTTCATGTAGATTTCAGATTTATCATAAAATCATAGAATGGTTTCATTTGGAGGGGATATTAAATCCCAGACCGTACCAACCCCCCTGCCATGGTCAGGAACACCTCTCATCAGACCAGGCTACTCAAAGCCTCATCTAACTTGGCCTTGAACACCTCTAGGAAGAGGACATCCACAACATACCTGGGCAACCTGTGCCAGTGTCTCACCACCCTCATTGTGAAGAATTTCTTCCTAATGTCCAGTCTAAATCTCCCCCCTTCCAATTTAAAGCCCTTGCCCCTGTCCTGTCACTACAGGCTCTTGTAAAAAGCCCCTCTCCATCTTTCCTGTAGCCCCTTCAGGTACTGGAAGGTCTCTCTGAGGTCCCCCTGAAACCTTCTCTTCTCTCCAGCTCTCTCAGCCTGTTCTCATAGCAGAAGTGCTCCAGACCTCTAACCACCTTTGAGGCCATCCTCTGGACCCATTCCAACAGTTCCATACCCTTTTTATGTTGGGGTTTCCAGACCTGGAGTCTCATGAGAGGGCAATAGAGCACCCCCACATCCTGTTCCACAGCGCTGCTCTCGATCATGTCGTTCCCCATCCCGTATCGAAACTGCAGTTGCCCCTGTCCAGGTGTAGGACCTTGGCCTTGTTGAACTTTGTTGAATTTTAAAAACTGGCCATTGCAGCAAACAGTTTCTGGAACAAAACATCAGTTCAAGTGGAAATGGGATATTGTAGAAATCCATATACACCAATTCTTAAACACAGTACATGAAAATTTATGCATAACATAAAACTGAACACATAGTACATGAAAATATTTACATAATATAAATAAACATGAACATACATGTATACAAACTTGCAATTAAAATGAGTCTCCTTGGGTGGTGGTGAGTTGAATGTTGTTGTAGTAAGGGGAAGTGAAATCCTTGTTCTGAACTTCAAGATTAGGAAAAGAAGAAGTCATGCAATGAACTTGTCTGTTTGAGTGAAAGCTTGGAAACCTTGAACTAACGTGGTACATGAGAGAGATATAGTCTTATAATGAGCAGTGATACAAGAGTTTAACTTTGGTGCTCTCGTATGGTAGCGCATCTCTTGAGAAGTCAGCGTTACTGGGGATTAATTTGGTCTTCAGTACAAAACAATATGTATGATCATCCTCAAATTTACAATTATTTTCCGCGTAGTCAGTTTGTTACGTTTTGGGTTCATACTTAAATCTTTGAGCTTTCAGTAACTTTGAATCACTTTAAAAAAAAGAAAAAACACAAAACCAAAACCCTAACAAGCAAATAAACCTAAAACCTCTCTCAGTGCTCCCACTCTCTAAAACTAAAACCAAACCAAAATAAAAAATGAAAAAATCCAATCCATCTTTTTTATTATTTCATTAATTTGCTTTGAAACTAAAAGTGCAACCAAAGATAGTTTGCATCCGATAACTAACAATGTAAGGAAAACACATTTTCCCCATCTGACCTTAAAGATTTTGATACCTTGCTGAGAAATATTTTTCTTCATTTCATCTTGTAACCATACTTTCCCAACCTTTAATACTCTTAATAGAACTTAAAGACATTTTTTGACATCCAGGCACTTACTGCTTTTCTTTTAGCCATTGAAATCACAGTGTGTAGGGAAAACAAAATTAAAAAGTGCCAACCCCAGACACTCACTGACATTGAGACGCAAGCTATGCTTCCAAGCCATATACGATATAACACATGAAAGTTCTAGACAATACTGTATAGACAAGGTCATTTTGGTTTTATATGGAAGAAGTTAATTACAAATGAGAGAAGAAGTCCTTCGAGTCTCTGTAGCTGGGGAAGATTTTCTGTTCCCTTGTCAGAGAGTTTAGCAGAGTTTTCTGCCTTTGCCTGTCTTATTATATTATTTGAAACTGAGTTATAGTCGTGCTCTGAAAGTCAGCATTTAACTCCTGCAAATCTTAGAATAATGCAAAACAGTGTCTTTTCTACTGCCCTCATAGAACTGGTTCCTACCATTGCTCTTTGTGTAGCTTAGCAGTTGTATCCAGCAGGTTTGGCACATGTGTGAATACTCAGAAATTGTTTGAATCTTGATCCGTGTACAAAGTTTCTTTTGCAACTGTCATCAAATAAAGATTATGATGCTTTGCTCTGGGACAGAATGATGTTTTATCATCAACATTTCAACTAATCTTCTCTGGTGGCTTGCTCATCTGGCATGGCTAATATTAAGGATCTCCCAGTGTCTCCTGCTCCGATGATAATATTTGGTGCTTCATGACTGCTTTGTACGCTTCAGATTTAAGAAAGTCACACAGAAATGTATATAAAAGGACCTTGCATTTTAAAGGATTTTGGATATAGATACACACTTCCGAAACCATAAAAAAACCCTCATGAAATAGCGTTTGGCCTTTTTTGATACAGAATCATAGAATAATTTAG
>VWPV01019472.1:5288-22196 GCA_013389885.1 Geococcyx californianus
TGCCACTGGCCCTCTTGGCCACCTGGGCCACTGCTGGCTCATGTTCAGCCACTACCAACCAGCACCCCCAGGTCCTTCTGTGCCAGGCAGCTCTCCAGCTACTCCTCCCCAAGCCTGTGACGCTGCATTGGGTTGTTGTGACCCAAATGGAGGACTCTGCCCTTGGCCTCGTTGAACCTCATCCCGTTGGTCTCAGCCCATCGACCCAGCCTGTCCAGACCCCTCTGCCTTATGACTGTGTATAAAAACCTGATGAGAGGGAACGAAGATGAGAGAGCCAGTCTTCTCTTGCTCTTCTTCTCACAAGAGGAGAAGAGGACAGAACTGGAATTAAAAGGCAGCTGAGCAGTACCAGAGCAGCATGGGATTTAGCTACCAGAACAGCTACAGATATCAGGTAATACTTTATTCATATAAATGCTATGGGATACATTTGGATGAGGAATAATATGGATGCTGTAACTGAAGAGCTTTATATAGGAAATGTTTAATCTCCTTCTTTACACATATTTTGTTATCCAGTAAAGCTCTAATGTGAGTTACACTTGGTTATTCCGGTATGGCCTAAAGCAACACATACTCACAGAAGCTAAGGTTCAACAGCACTATTTTGTATCACAGAAAAGGCCATGCACTAAGATCCTGCAATGCCTACAAATCTAAACAGCTTCATACACCTGAATAGTTCAACTGACCTCAACACTTGCAGGATGGGAATACTATAAGACGATCAAAAATTAAACAATCTCCAGTGACTGTCTTCAGCTTCAAAAGATTGAGGGAGGAAAAAATACACAAGGAAGTTACAGGAAACAATTCCAGTCCAGCAAAGATTTAAGATCATATTAATGCATCTTTTTCCACAAGGAAATCCTTCTAATGTAAAAAAATGAGGAAGGTTTTCAGTCTTTCTGTGAGTACCACTGAAACAAGCCTAAATAAATCTTCTTTTCCCTTCAATTCATGGCAGAGTCTGGCTCTGTTATTATTTGGACAAAGAGGCTGCAAGGTACTTAAAAGAAATGCCTGAGATAAGAAAATCTGCAAATTACTGTCCTGACTGAAAAACATTTGAATTCCTTACATAGCACACATACTGCACAGAGCAAACATTTAACTGGATGAAGGAAACATTAGAAAATTTCAACAGTCTTTTAACTATACCCATTACTTTAACTACATCCACGTCAGCCATAAAAGTGAACTTTAGGGAAATACTGCAGTAATGTGGGTGGTATGGAAGAGCTGGAGAAATCTGAACCTCTATCTAACAGATCAGATACATTAAAGTCGTTCTCCTACTGGTGCAAGTACAGTCAGGAGACGCTGTCTGCACAAACTCATGATCTAAATCGTATTCCTTCTGCAATCAGTGGTGTTTACCCAAGTATGACAAAGATTGACTGTTTACCCAAGTATTATGGGGAAGGGGCTGGAGCACAAGCCCTGTGAGGAGCGACTGAGGGAGCTGGGGTTGTTCAGCCTGGAGAAGAGGAGGCTCAGGGGAGACCTTATTGCCCTCTACAACTGCCTGAAGGGAGGCTGTAGTGAGGCAGGAGTGGGGCTCTTCTCTCAGGCGACCGGTGACAGAACGAGAGGACACGNGCCATAGGTTGGACTCGATGATCTCAAAGGTCTTTTCCAACCTTATGATACTGTGTGATACTGTGATTATAAAGAATTATGTTAAGCCTTGAGCTATGATTTCAATATATAACAAAGTAATATTACTTTGTCTTAAGTAAAGGAAAAGCCTATTAGCTAAAGGTGGGTTGGTCAAACTGATGTCATACAACTGAAGACTACAAGAGTCTCCCTGGAAACACAAGTTTTACCAGGCTGAAAGCAGATGAATCTAACAAGAGCAGCACTTGTAAGACAAAATATCCTAAGTTCAACAGATATCTCATGTCTGGACATAATTCTGCAGATGCTTCCCAATTACACTGGAGGTCGAGACGACTCTGCTACTGCATGAGAGAGGTTAATGCATTCCCTGAAGGCATGGGAACTGATCAAAATATGCTTGCTTATTTTCCTGCCTCTGTTCCCCAATACCAGACTATATAGGGTTGCCACTGGATTCCCCTTACAAGAACCCAGGGGCAGGAACCGGAGTGGCACTCTTCGTGCAATAGCTTAAAAACTTCTTCCACTCTAATGCAATCTCAGCTATGTGCAGAAGAGTTCATCTAAAGCATTTACACAGCAAAGTCCTCTCCTCCTCCCACCAGTAACAGCACCTGCTTGAAGAAATGGACTAAGACCTGTTTGAGGCCTTGGACTGTTGCTATTACCTTTAGAGCACAAACTGCTGCACAAGGGAAAGCCTGCTGTCACTCTCAGAGATGCAGCATTTCTTTCCATGCTCATTTTCACAGGTGTAAAATGCTAAACTAAGAATGGAAAGCCACTGAGAGCCATGCATGTGATCTACAAAGAATGCAAACTCTGTACAACTCTTCCCAGGCTATAAACAAGTGTATCTGAAAGGCACTTCCCATGAAAGCAGCTTTGTTTATATTTCAATTAAAAACAAGCTTGCTGAATATTTCAGCTATGTCCTCTCCATTGTCTGATGCAGAGTCCACATTCACCATGTCAGCTGTTAACCCTTTATCTCATGGAATCATTAATTCAGTGCAATCTCGTAGCTTCTGCAAGATTTCTGCATGCATGGTATGAACTCCACTGGTCCATTTGCTGCAAAGCATCGGTGCTTCTTCCTGGAGGACCCTACTGAATCTATGCCGTTGTATCTGTGACAACATTGAAAATGCAAAGCGCAGCTCCCTTTTTAAAAAGTGATGGGACAAAACCAGGATCACTCAGGTTCAGATCTCTTCGTGCACTCAGGTCAGGCTGCATATCTACATTTTCTATTACTGGTATCAACTTTACAGACAGAACCTAAGAGAGGAACTGGACTCTTTGTGCCACATACTTCTGAAAAGTGACATTCACGAAGAAAGAGAAAAGTGCTGTGCCAACATGCAAGGCAGAAAAATACCCAGCTTGCTCTGCTGTCCCACTTGAGTATAAAGGGCAAATACTTGTAAAAGTTGCAAGCTTGTTTCATTTGGAAGCAAAAACTCCTGGATGTGCCTAGGACGTAGCTATATAGGGTAAGATGTTATAGATTAACTTGTATTTTAACCCATTAAACCTGTTAAAACAAAAAGAAAAGGGAAACCTTAAAAAAAATTCCACCAAAAAAACCCAGAGCAGCTTATCCTACCCCATGGTCCAGACACAAGGTATGCAAAAATGTCCCTTTTCTTCCTTCTTGTAGCAGCTGAAGGGCCAAATCACCTCACAGCTATGGAGGCAATGATCTGGCAACGGCAGGGAAGCGAAAGGAGCACTCATTCCGCTATCACACCTTGTAATTTAGCAGCTTCCATTTTTGTAGTCCTTTTTGTGAAAACATGATAGCCAACCTGCACTCCAAGAGCTTGAAACCTCCAGTCAAGATCCTCAGTTTTATCTTTTGGGGAAAGGGAGCTCCAAGTCACTGATCCACTCCCAAAACCCTGAGCTAACCACCGTCAGACCTCCTCATGCCAGCCCAAAGGCTGAACGGACACAGAAAAACGTATTGCTCTAAGGTAGGGCAAAGCAGCCAAGCCACTGCCAGCTCTAAAAAAGAGCAGCAGAAGGATATGAATATTTGTATATTTTTAAATTTCAGAGCATATTTCTTGATCTATCCTTTGATGTCTTCATTAATGAGGAAAAAACCCAGCCTAATGGAGGATTTGGCTCTGTACCAACGCTCTGACTGAGAGGTCCCTTTGCTTCTACCTCTCAGTGTTCACATGAACAGCTGATGAACTGTTCCTTTATACAGATTTCCTGACACACTCATCCACAAAGACAGAACTGAAGACATCTAGGAATGTAGGTTGGGTTCTCTATGCAGCAAGGGCTTGCACTTGTCCTACCAGACACACATCCTTAACATCCTCTTCTCTTTGAAACATCTCTGAAAAAAAGCACACATTCACAAAACACTCCCTGTAACTTTGCGGCTTGGTATCCAACTGGTTCCAACTACCATTGGATCAGTGTGAGTATGGAGTAGCAGAGGTTTAGCATCGAACGGGTTTGGTTGGAAAAGTCCTTTAAGATCATTAAGTCATCGATCCAGCCCTGCTAAGTCTGCCGCTAGACCATGTCCCCAAGTACGACACCGACCTGTCTTTTAAACACCTCTAGGGATGCTGACTCAACCACTTCCCTGGGCAGCCTATTGCAGCGCTTTCAGTAAAGAAATTCCTCCTAATATCCAAACTAAACCTCCCCTGGGGCATCCTGAGGCCATTTCCCCTTGTCCTGTCACTAGCTACCAGGGAGAAGGGACCAACCTCCACCTTGCTACAATTTCCTTTCAGGTAGCTGTAGAAAGGAAGAACATCTCCTCTGAGTCTCCTTTCCTCCAGACTAAACAATCCCAGCTATCTCAGCTGCTCCTCATAAGGCTTGTGCTCTAAACCCTTCATGAGCTTTGTTGCCCTTCTCTGGACACACTCCAGCATCTCAGTGTCCTTCGTTTAGTGAGGGGCCCAAAACTGAACACAGCATTCAAGGTGCAGCCTCATCAGTGCTGAGCGCAGGGGAAGGATCGCTTTCCTAGTCCTGCTGGCCACACTGCTCCTGATAAAAGCCAGGATGCTGTTGGCCTTCTTGATCATGTGGGCACACTGCTGGCTCATATTCAGTCAGCTGTCAAACAACACCCCCAAAGCACTTCTCCCTCCAGGCAGCTTTCCAGTCACTCCACTCTAAACCCCTAGTGTTGCAAGGGGTTGTTGTGACCCAAGTCAAAGACCCACCACTTGGCCGTGTTTAACCTCACGCAACTGGCCTCGTCCCTTGATCCAGCCTGCCCAGGTCCCTCTGTAGAGCCTGTCTACCCTCAGGCAGATCAACACTCCCATCCAACTTAGTATCACGTGCAATCTTACTAAGGGTACACTTGATTCCCTCATCCATGTCACTGATACAGATACTGAACAGAACTGGTCCCAGTACTGAGCCCTGGGAAACACCACTTGTGAGTGGGCACCAGCTGGATTTAATACCACTCACCACAACCCTTTGCCCCCATCCATTCAGCCAGTGTTTTACGCATTGAAGTGTATGCCTATCGAAGCCACGAGCCGCCAGCTTCTGTAGGAGAATGCCACAGGCAACAGTGCCAAAGGACTTACTAAAGTCCAGGCAGACACTGTCCACAGCCTTTTGCTCATCCAAAAGGCAGGTTTACCTTGTCACAGAAGGAGATCGGGTTGGTCAAGCAGGATCTACTCTTCCTGAATTCACGCTGACTGGGCCTGATCGCCTGGTTATTCTGCATGTGCCATGCGATGGCACTCAAGATGATCTCCTCCATAACCTTCCCTGGCATCAAGGTCAGACTGATTGGTCTGTAGTTCCCTGGGTCATCCTTCTGGCCCTTCTTGTGGATGGGCATCACATTTGCAAGCCTCTCATCAACTATGACCTCCCCAGTTAGCCAGGACTGCTGACAAATGACAGGAAGTAGCCTGGTGAGCACTTCTACCAGCTCCCCCAGGACCCTTGGGTGGATCCCACCTGACCCCATAGATGTGTATATCTAGGTTATGTAGCAGATCACTAAGCACCTCCTCAGGCATTGTAGTGGCTTCACTGTGCTTCCCATCCCCGTCTTCCTGCTCAGGTCACTGGATACCCACAGTACTACTGGTTTTCTTACTGAGGCAAAGAAGGCCTTTTCCTCATTCCTGGTCACTGTGTCTTCCCGTCCATCCAATAAAGGACTGGATAGTCTCCTCGTCCCCCTTTTGCTGCTAATGTATTGAAAGAAACATTTTTTATTGTCTTTAACAGCAGTGGCCAGATTAAGTTCTAGCTGGGCTTCAGCCTTTCTATTTTTTTCCCTGCACAGCCTTGTAGTCCTCCTGAGCTGCCTGCCCCTTCTTCCAAAGACATTAACCTCTCCTTTTATTTTTGAGCTCCAACCAAAGCTCTGTGTTCAGCCAGGCTGGTCGTCTTCCCCACTGGACTGGTTTGCCCTTCAGGACTGCCTCCCGAGGGACTCTGCCCAGCAGGTCCCTAAGCAGGTCGAAGTGTGCCTGCTGGAAGTCTCGGACAGCAATTCCACTAACTCCCTTCCTTGCTTCTCCAAGAATTGAGAACTCAATCATTTCATGAATGCTGACTTTGACTATAGCAGCAGAACCACTGCTTTTCTCCGCATTTCTTCAAAACTCTAATATATTTAGAAAAAAAAATATCCTAAACTACTAACACAGTTTTTATCCTCTTTTCACAGCCTTATGCTTTTTACTTGAGCTTAGACAGTAAAAACAAGGACATATCTACTAGAATACAAAGATCCTGTTCTGCTTAGATTAACTGCCCCTTCCACAACTATTATCAATTCACAAGGAATTTTGAAATCCATCTTTTAAATTTTCTTAAGAAATTCTTCAAGTTTAAACCAAGGGTTAATGTCCATATAAATCATCCTGCTTCAATGAACAACGCTGATAACCAGAAAAGGGATAACGTAACATCTTCAAGAATGGCTTGGTGAACTTGAGGACTAGACCAAAATATATCAGATTTAAGATCAACATGAAATAAACTTAAAAAAAATGTACCTGGGGTAGAACAATACCTTGCAACAATGCAGGCTGGGATCCAACTGGTAATCAGCAGCCCTGTTGAGCAGGACTTGGAGCTGCAGCGGGTTATCAGGATGAACTGTCTTCCCTTTGCTCTCATCCCAAATAAAGCGTACTGAGCTCGAGCAGGAGGAACATGGCAAGCAGATCAAAGGGAAGTGGATGTTACCCTTCTATATCCGAGGCTGGGAAAGCTTCACCTAGAATACTAAACTCATATTTTGCCCAGTAGCTCAGGAACATAAGAAACTGCAAGAGATCCAGTGGAAGGCTACGAAGATGACGAGGGGCTTTGCTGGCAAACCCCACGGTGACAAGATGATGCAGACGGGATTGTTTACTCTGGAGAAGAAAAGCAACTAGGTGGGGAATTTAAAAGTAGCCTAACATTACTAGAAAAGAGTCTGTTCTCTACCAGAATACTTAACAGAGCCAAATTCTTCTCAACAGTGACAGATGAAAAGGTCCTGGGAAATTCTCACTAGAGCTTTGTCAAAAAAATCAAAAGAGCTTTGTCACTACGGGCAGTGTGACACTGAAAGAGGTTAACCAGGTCTGCGGGGAGAACCTCCATCAGAAGGTTTTTTCCTGACTCAGATAAGGCAGGATCCAGTACTTGTGACAGTCCTGAGTCACAGGTCGGACAACACCCCCGTCCCCAAGGTGCCTCCCAAACACAATTTCTGTCTTTCTGTAGTAATACTGATTTCCTCTCGCAGAAGAGTAAGACAGTCATTTCCAAAATTTTTTAGTTGCATACCCCATCATAAGAAATTCTTCAACACAATATATGTAAATTTATTTAATTATTAATTGTACACATGTACTGCTGAGGTTCTGATATTTTCTTCCCACATCCCAACAGATCGTCCTGTGCGTCACCTGAGGTGCACACATCCCACTTGGGGAACTCCTGATCTACACACTGACCGAAGAAAAGGACACGTAGTTAAGGGATAAAAACAGTGGGGTTTATTTTTAGGCTTTCTTTGTGGATTTTTTTCTTTTTTTTAATGTATGGTACAGAGGCAGTTTCTCTGTTGGTCTGGAATTTGCTGGCTTTTATGCACATCCATAAACTGTCCTTCACAACTGCCCATGTTCTTTCAGAAGGAGAACAGGTCATGAGCCCAAATCACGTACCATAACGGAGGCAGCTGCAGTTCCCCTACTTTTCAAAAACCCACCAAAAGCAAACAGATATAACAGTTGTTTCCACGCTTCTGAAGGAAAAGACAAAGTTACTACTGCTTGGAGATTCTACTCATGCCTGTTTGAGTGGATCAGCTCTGTTTGTAAGTAACTACATGAGTTGAGCTGAACCTTGAGAAGCTCTGAAGGTGGTGGCTCTCACATCCATATGATAACCTCTCTGCACTAGCAAGACCAGCTCTGGTTGCTTCGTTAATACTGAGAAATGTCGCAGTGGAGTATGTATTACGTGATTGGCTCTTACAGAAAACACAACAATGTGGCAACTGACAACCTAGGAAATAAAAGAGCAAATCCAGAGAGGCAGTAAAGTATTTCTCCAAGATGTTTATTTGGTGGAAAAGATAACAGATCGAATAATCAGAACTCAAACTGAAAGTAATTAAAGGTAAGCTACACCGCCGTGCTGAAGGCTTCTAACTTCATGTGATTATTTACTGTGTGCATTTACGAAGCGTTCACTGTTGTTTCGGGAACCGTTCAAATTGTATTTAGAATAAAAAAATCCATTCTTGCCTTAAGCCTACGGAGGGCTGTAAATCATCCGTGTTGCCCCTTGAGGAAATATCCTTGGCACAGCAGCAAGCACTGGGTAAGCAAGGCTGGCACTTTGCCTCCTCCATGGGAGATTCTGGCCTGCTGGTAAGATGCATGACAAGAGTGGGTGCACACTGGGGCATTCCCGTGCTCCCGCAACTTCTTCTGGTTTCCATAATGACCCACAGAGGCTCTTGCCAACAACAAACAAATGCAGCCTCTGAGGCCAAGCCAGGGGTCAGCTTATCTCTAGGCAACCCTAGGATCAAGGAGTTAATTGCACTTACCCTCTGCTCCGTCTGCACAGGGATAAATATCAAAAGGAGGATTTACCAGACCCCGCTTTCCCCCACCCACAGTCCCTATCCTGAAGATCTTACTATTCAGCTTCTTTTCTAGTGAGGAAATAGTGCTTCCATTGACTGAGCCTCTCACCGTTTTACAGATACTTGGTATCGTACATTCCTTCAAAAGCACCAAGACACAATTAACTGATATTTGTTGGACAGAATTTGCAATACAGCATCTTCAAAGCAGTAAAAATCTTATCACACTTTTCTGAAGGACTTTCTTACATCAATTTGGTTTATATTCCCAAACAGTACCAGAATAAACCCAAGAAAATTCCCTAGGGCCGAAATGTATTTTAAAAGACCTTGCAGATGCTCTACTGTTGACTTTAAGCATAGCTCTGCTCTCTTAGGAATGCAAATCAGCTGTGGAGGCAACTCCTCAAGCCACCGGGGTCACATGCAAACTAAGATGTAAAATTTACTGATGCATATTATGGGAGAGAGCCATAAACATGAAGAATGCACAAACAAGAGCGCTCTTACTCTGCCTTAAGTACAGCAGATCATTCAGTGATGAACAAAACCAAATCCTACAAAATATTAACATACCCACACTAAGTTTTCAGAGCAAAGTAGTGAAGTGACTTTAGAAACAGCAAATTCCATTCTTATCGTGGTTTATCTCATAATGGAATTTCAGGCATTCACATTGCTGAATACTACAATTTTTATTACATAGTTTTAGAGGAAGAAAACCCCACTAGGAATCAAAAGTGTACAAATTGGTACCTTCAAAATGAATAATACTTTTCCAGGCAGAATGCCCCGAAAGACAAAGCGCTTTTCCAAGAAAAGAGAGAGTAAAACGCCTGTCCTGTGTTACAAAGTTCATTAGCTATTAAAATTGGTTTAGATGTGGGAGGTGCAGGTCTGGGTAGTCTATGCTCAATTAAAAACCACAAATCATGTTTACTGACACATCCACTGGAAAGCCAATGCAAAGGGGGAAAGGGTAGGAGCATGTGAGGCAAACTGGAGCAAATACTGAGTGAATGAAGCAGGGACTGAGCTTGGGGCTGACTTTCTGGCGTTCCTGGAAAGCAAGCACCAAGATGCAGTGAAAGTTTCAGTTTCGTGGTATGGTGTGTACTCTTCCTAGGGGCAAAAAAAGGAGGAAAGTCCTGTCTCAGTCCACTTCTGAGGTGCCAGCAGGCACCAGAGAGGTCCATTACACAGCTTTTGATGTCTGAGCATACTTACCTAGCAGGAGGAATGAAACCAATAAAACTGATGTTTGGACCTTCTGCCAAAAGTCTGACTTTCATCCTGCTCTACTGTCAGAAAAATTCTGCCTGAATGTGACTCTTTCCAACCTATTCACTTCTGTGGAGACATTTGTCTGTAAGAAATGGCTGAACCCAGCTCACTGCAGCCTGAACACTGCAACTGAGAGCTGCTTTTTAGTTTTGAAGGAGTATACCTACAACATTTTCATTTTAGAACCAGAAAAGCAATTGATTTTTCAGAAGCTACTTCTAATAATCTGGAACCGAACCAGGTAAAAAGAAACTCAGTTCAGTTCATCTTCAGTATCACGAATCAGTACTGAGAAGTGAAGTTATTGTTTTCTTGGTCTGTCTCTTAAGAATTGTGATTTAGTAACTCCCCTTCTAGGGTTGTGGTCCTTACACAAGCATCTCTGTCACTGGCTGAATATAAAAATTGTTTGCATTAAAGCTGTAAGAATCAGGCTCTTTCAAGTACTGGTGCATCCTGCACATCATATCATACAACATTTGGCTGATCTAAGACTGTATTAGATTTTGGTAGAAAATTCAGATCTGGAGTAAAAAAGTAAGAAAATATTTCACATACTCTGCCTGAATTAGAATAATTACTCTGCCAGTGCTAGTGCCACAATACACTGCTTTTCTCATTAAGCAAGAAAGTAGGAAAACTACACAACATTCCTCATCCAGGTGAGACTTTTACAAAGTCAGTTCATTTTTCATGCTTTTGAAAGGAAAATGAATGCTGCTGTAACATTACTAGAACTCCTTGCCAGGGTTGGAGAGGGGGAAAGGGGCTGGACAAAGACAAAGTTTTTTTACATAGTCAGCAATTATGTATGTTCGAGGTAGTCCCCGTTTCTTCTACTTTGAGAAAAAAAACACCACCATCCAAAAACCCCAGAAGTTTTCCTCAGCAGGAAAATAACTTCACAAAGCTCATGCCCTCTGTCGCTCCATTAACAACCAGAGAATAAAAGCTCGTACTGACAAAACTCCTTTTTTGTGTGGACTTCAAATATTGTTCCATAGCCACAAAAGGCATAGTTCCTCCTCTTACTTCTTTTCCACAAAGTCTGCAGTCAACACAGACTCAAGCCACATCCTCCATGAACACCCTCGCGCACACACTCCTCACCCTGCACAAAGGAGCCCGGCAAGTTCTGCCATCGCATCACCAAAGTGGTTTGTTGCTCACTTTAGGGAACCCCCCACCTTCCCCCACTTCTCGCACCTCATACAAGTGCACAGAGAGAGCACAGATCCCACCTCACTGCCGCTGCGTGCCGCAGGAATGCAGCCTACGAAACACAACCCCCACAAAACAAGTTTTCACATTAAAGCAGAAACGCACAAAAGGGAGAAGCAGCAGGAAACCAAGAACCCACCTATGGAAGCCATCGGGACAGAAGCTCTCTCGTTGAGCACAGGCTGTGCGAAATCTGTTCCTTCCTGCCGAGCGGGTTGTGCTGCATGCTGTGCGCAGCTCAGGGAAGCACAGCAGCCAGGCAAGCGGCTCTGCCATGCAGAGACTTGGGAAAAGCCATTTCACACGCTTGCCGGCTCTAATATCATCCACTCTCCCCCACACGTTAAAACTTCACAGCAAATGGGATTCCAGTGTCTGCAGCAAAGGAAAACCAGGCTCCCGCTCTCAATACAGTCATTCAGTTGAAGATAGCCAGAGTTGACTTCATGCAGGCAGAAAATAACTCCCCGATTGTTGTTGGGCTCGCTTTGCCACTCGCTCTCCAGCCAGACTGCCCATTCAGTGCATCTCTGCTCTGCTGACTCCACCTCATTTGACTTTTTCCTCTCCCCACTCCCTCCCCAGCTCTTCCCGTCGTCTCTCCCCTCACATTTTCTGCTCAATGCAGCACAGGGCTTCAGAAGCCGCAGGGACACTTCAGGGATTACAAACTCGCTGCCCTTCTAGGACTCCTGGCACACAAGTCGCAGCACTTGGAGGTTTTTCTCAGTTGCTTGGTTGGTTTGGTTTGTTTGGGGTTTTTTTCAAACTGATGCCCCGTTCCTCCACCACGTCAATTGACCTCACAGATTTTTCTATCTCAGAGAACTGCAGGACGTGAAACCCAGAACTGACAGGCAAGCGCCTTTTTAATATGAAGTTGAGCTCAGCTGCTCTAATAATGCAAAACTAGCTCAAAGCTTCCAGCACGCAGACATCTGAATAAAGTTTGACTCATTTCCACAAAACACCACATACAAGCCCACTGTGTTGCATTCAACATTATCCTATCATTGTTCATAGCGGGTTTTATTTATAGCTCAGGAAGATGAGTGGAAACACTGCAGTGCCGTGATGGGCAGCACATTTCCTCCTCAGATTGTTCTTCCATGTCCCAGGGCACAGGATTTTCTGAAAGGGTGACTATAGGAAATTACTTGATACAGGCAGAAACAAATACAACCATTTAAAGCTTTCCTTTAATGAATTACTTAATTGCTTTCAAATTTCTACCAGCATCATATTCTGAACATATGTACTAAACCCTTTTGATAGCTTTAAAATATACAAATTAGCTTGATTATAGAGATGAGTACTAGTAAATTAATTGGAGTTTTGCCTTCTTCCACAGACCAGAAGGTAAACTAAATCAAATTACTCCTTTATAAGAAAATTCACTCCTACCACTGATTTTAGCAGCTGCTCCTATTAAACAATTTCATAATCATTGCACTCAGGAAATCCAAACAGCACAGATTAGTTGTTACATACAAAATACTATCAGTAAAAAAATGAGAGACAATCCTTGCCTCAGGGGCAGAAGAGGTTATTTAAGACGACAGTCCAGAACTGCCATCAGTTACTTTGATTAATTCGCTAAACAATCATTTTTTATCTTTGTCTTAGATGCTTCCTGGCAGAGACAAATACAGCTTTTAAACTCCTATAAAAATAATTAGAGAGAAAACCACTCTCCACAGAAAGCATTTCTGGCTCTACGTAAAGAGCACTGTAATCACAAGAAACCTTTGGATGTCCCATTTCCTTCCTGATTTTCAAGTCTGTGAAGCTTTGCTTGTTCAACTACTTACACTTATTGAATAAGAAGGGAACAAGGATGGTAATGTTTAACCAAGAAGGCAACAGCGGTCTAAGATACCACGTGAAGGCTGGGTTAAATTAGAAAGTGTTCATTTCCAAAGTAATGAATTAATATAATCAAAGTACAAACAAGGCAATTAAAATCACTAATATATTTGAGTTTTGTCAACATTTTATTAAATTCACCCTTCATTAAGATCTCATTTTGCCTAGACCTTTCTAACAGAATTTGACTTAGGAGCTGTTCATCAACAACACCTCTTTGACATGAACACTTCTAATAAGAAACAAAAGCTGCTTAACACAGAAACTCGCCTTTCATTTGTCCTTTTTTCACAAATTCAAAGTGTGAGATGTGTTCCAGGGAAGCAAAAGAAAATACCTGAAACTCTAAAGCCAGGAGATATAAAGGGCCAGACTGAAATTTCAGTGTATAGAAAAACATAGAAGTAAGAGCTAAGAAGGGGAGGGTGGTGTTTGGTATAGGTGACTGGTCTGCCAGACACTATTCCAAAAGGAGAAGGTCTGTTACTTATCACACGTTTCGCTGCTAACCCCACGATTGACAGAAATGTGCGAGTCAACATAAACCGATAGTGCATTCCAGATTTTGTCTCCTAGGTGTATGAATATGAATGGCTTTGTATAAAGAAGGCGTAGAAAAGCACAGACTAATTAAGTTTTCTCCTTTTATGCAAGAGGGAATAACCACAAAGAGAATTAAACAGAGGGGAGAGCAGCATTTAAAAAACATAAAGCAATATAGTTTTGGACTGTAAAGACTGAAAGGGGACTGATTGTGTATAACCTCTTCGTCCTCACTCAACACTGACAGGTCTGTAATTCTGAAATTACACAACGCTGTTGACAATACAGCAGATCAGACCCTCCCAGGCACCCAAACACAGGATTATTTTAAGATGTTAGTTGTTTTGCAAAGGTGTCCTCACACCTGTACTTCAGTTTTTCAAGCTTTCTGCTCCTTCAGCCTTCCCTCAAACTACAGGGATTACTCTGGAACACGGCAGTCATTGAGTGCCATGGCATACGTAGCAGGCTCCACCCTGAAAAATTTGAAAAAAGTTATTTCATGTAATCACAGCAAGGGAAGTAGTTGCTTCATGGATTTGTGTTATTTTAAGCTTTCCCAGACAAAAGGACTAGGAACATCAAAAATACACACTACCCACATGCATGGCTAACTAAATAGACACGTGTAAAAACAACCCACATCTGTCAGACTACCTACTCATCCGATCCTGTACGTCTGTTAAACTGCTGATATGCTTCTGCCAATGCCTTATCTCTTGTATCTTCGAAACAAGCAAAAAAATAGTGGTGGACTTTTGAGCTCCAGATTCCTCTCTTTTTCACGTATATGTCAGATATTACTCACATATAGGCTTCTGTTTTTACATACATAAATAGCTATTGGTCAAATGAATTTATGATTTACGTGGGGAAAAGTATGACTTCTTCCCATTGAAACGGAAAAATGGAAAACCAATCTCTCTAAAACTTAGTGCTTCGGAAATCTCTCAATGTTATCAGTTTTTCACTGGATCTCCACTCACCAGTGTATTATCAGGCATTTTTTCAAGTTCAGCTGAAGAGGCACACCTGCTTCAGACCATGATCAAAAGTTACAACTCTGAAGACTAGTATAAAAACATTTTTCCTGTGTAATAATTCGATTATGTAGACAACATTTTTTTGGCATTTACAACTTCAGAATTACAGTTTATCCATTGGATTTTAGAAATAATGAATTTTCATAGATACCAGTGAAGATAATGAAAAACAGTGTTCAGCACCTTTGGAAATGCCATCATCTTTTCAGCTAATAGGTGTAAATTCTAAGTACAGTCAGTTATCTTGGATGCCAAAAATAAAAAAACCCTTAAATAAATAAATAATCCCAGATAATGCTACTGCTTTCTCTCAAGAGAAAATGCCTTTGGACTAGAGCTACAGGAAGGATGCAAGCTGCACCCTCCATAATTAACCTTTCAGATGCATTGCTGCTCAATGGAATTCAAAGCCCCAGGACACAAGACTGGGTTTGCTATGTAATAGATACGAGACGTGAGCTTTGGGAGAATCGCGTTCATCTGATCACCTGACGCTAGGTAGTAACCACTGCACAAGGGAGGGTTTGTGCTACTGTAGAAAGCTGACAATGCCAGACCAAAGGAATGTTTTTCATGAGTTCCACTCTTATAGACTTTACGTAGCCTAACAGAGTTGGCCCTTTATCCTCCATCCTATTCAGAGAGCCTCCTCTAAACCACACCACCGATTCAAATTTGAATTTTCCTCCTGTGAGAAGCCTGCTCTACTGTTACTCTGTCTCATATTAAATAGTAACGTGTATGAACCAAGCCAGAAAGAGAAATCTGTCTCAGACGCAACCCAGTTTTCAGACTTGTGTAGGCAAGCCTGGTTCAAGGCCTGCTCATAATCATGCAAGGGGAAGAGCACCTTGCGTCACTTCCATGACATACGAATATTCTAATTAGCTATTACATTTGCATGGGAAAAGTTTTCCTCCTTCTACATGTGATTTGGGAAACGTCTACGATTTAGGTTCACGATTTAGGTGGAAAACAGAGAAGACACTCAACGCATGTAAATGCACACAACAGCGCAACCGTACAGCCATGAGAAACCCCGAGTGACCGCACATCAGGGCACTGCACTGATGTCACAGTATTTACTCTGCTGGTTGCAATGCTGATGGTCACTGGACTCGCAGCCCTCAGCGCTGGGTGGCGAGAGTAGGAGCAGGATTCTTCAGGTTGTAAATTGCCAGAGCTGCAACCACCAGTGCTCACACTGACCTGCTTTGGCACTCTCATTCTGTAACTCAGGCACCTTTCCTGACCTGCTTTTCCTCTCAGAGTAACTCAACCTGAATTTTCCAGAATTTGTAAATTTCCTGAATGGCATCTGAAGCCCATTCTTTGACATGCAGGTATTTACAAGTCTCTTCGCACACCTGCTTGATAAGCTGACTCTGGCGCTCAGCAATGAGCCAAACAGACTGGTTGTAGTGGCCCCCTGACAGCCCAAATATAAATCGGAATGAAATTTCTAGAACAAATATTGCAGACAAAGGACATTCTGAACATATTCATGATTCTCTATTTCGTTTTCTGATGTTTTCTTAAGCTTTGTCTTTTTTTTCAAACATCCTTCATAATAAATTCATCGCCAAAATATTTGTGGCAACTGAACACAGGCAGGCAGAGTTTTTAAATTTCTAGGCTGCCACTCACATAAATAAATGGTAAGATAAAAGTAATAAAGTCCAAGCATAGCAGAAACATTTTCATTGACATTATAGTTCGCGGTTTCGTATAGTGCTCGAGCTTGATCTTACAATTTCAAGGGATGTAAGCGCAGTATGAGGTCCCTCTTACCTACGCAAGCCTCCAGCTTTCATTAAATGCACAGTTTATGCACACTTTGGTACCAGGCAGCTTTATCAGCTCTAAGTGTGTCATCTCCCAACTGCGTATCAAATCAGTGTTCCGAGTATTATAACCAACAGACACCCTTCGAAAGCACTGGATGAACGGTGGTAATAGCACAGTTTATTTTGACCACAGATAAAAGTGCCGGAATAACAACAACGAAAGAAGCACGCCACGACCTATATGCAATCTCAAGCTATTTTTAAAATATTCCCACTATTTTCCAGAAAAAAAACCATTTTGCTAATCTTTGGATACCACTTTGCTGAGCCCAAGTGCAGAATGAACTTATAATCTAATGCATCCCATCTTGGGAAACTAGGAGCTGCATCTGTTCTCTATCACAGTATCACAGTA